>JAOBRG010376378.1:0-11461 GCA_027574985.1 Umimayanthus nakama
GGTACTTTACAAAATCGAACTACCATGCGATGATTCATTGTTATTTTTTATCGCCGAAGAAGACTCGAATGCAGTCATATGGAGCTGTTTTTATCACAATATTTGTGTAAATATTGTACGTCCTAGAATCACAAGTACGTGCTTAAAAGGTTGGGCAATCTAAAACCTAGTATTTTGTTTGAGAAATGCTTTGATTTATGTCATGCAAGTTCACTGTGGAAGAAGCTTGCAACATCGTTCTTTCATTCTGTCTTTGTAACATTTTCCTAACATTAAAGTTATTTTCGTAACTTAAATCAAACTATTCGTTTTTTTTTGCGTACGGCCTGTAGCAACCGAGTTTGCAATTTTAAAAACAACATTAAATAGTAAACTATAGACTAGATATACCGCTTTACCATCAAAATTCTTGCATTATACAAAATAAATAAAAGTTTGTGTTCTTAGTGCTTCGACCGCCCAATTAGATCAACTGTTATGACAATTCATCAACGCCGCACAATAGAGCAAGTGTTTGGTGTTTTGGCGTTTCGCCGGTATCGCTCGAAACTCGATTCAACGACTCCGATTAAACCACCAACGCGCGTTTTGAGGTTCCGCACGGACAAGCAACAGTATGTAAGTACTTTCTCTAACTCATAATACTAATAGGTTTCCCTATTATCGGGAGAAAAGGAAAATCGTGATCAGCTACTCGAAACCGCACAACTACAGGTTTGTTTTTCGAATCAGCAGGTACTTTCGAATGAGTCGAGAGAACATGTGCTTTGTAACTTGGCATTTTTCATGAGAAAAATGCGGCTTCAATTTTTGTAAAAACAAAAATATTGTTCAGACTGCTTTTAATAGTTACATTTAGCAGTTTTAAGTTAAAGTTGTGTTCCAACATTGAGGATGTCGATGTGATTGAGCGATTCGGATTGAGCGGGATTTTGTAGGAGACCTTCAAAGCTGTTACAACACATGTGCGTTTTGTTTTTTTTTAAATCTCGTATATTTGCAACAAATATTGGCAAATTCAACCGGCGGGAAACTAAATGGATTGTGTTCAGCGTTAATCAGCTAAGACTGAAGACGCCGGATGAAGTTTCTAATATTTTAATGTTTCACTTATTGTTGTATTCAAACGCTGAGCGGATAGAAAACAGAAGACATGAAAACTTCTTTACAGACGCTTGACAAATTAATACCGGTCACAATCTTGTTTTGTTTACCTGAGCTCTCCGAACGTCTACTTCTTTACAAAAGCATAAACTGAACCATTCCAAGTTTTACTTTAATTTGGTTGTCAGTTTTATACCCATTTTCATTATTCTTTAAAATGTATTGTCATTCAAATTCACTTCAATTCCACGTGCTGAAAGTTTTAAAGGAAAATGTTGAGCATAAATTAACACTCGTTATGCAGAAACACTACTTTATACAACCCTGCATTAACCTGTACAAACAAGTCAACGACTTCTGACGATTTTATCAGCTCCTATCAATTGATCATTAAAAACCATAAGTAATTGTCTAAATTTGGAAGTTTCTTATGTTTTATAAAGCTGGAGGATCATTTTGTAAAAAGTATATTTTTATATATCAAAAATTTAAATTTATCATGCTTCGTTTTCGTTTAACGCTTGACAAGGTAACTTTTTTTAAGGATACGGCAATTAACTTTTAGTTCACATGTACCCGGTAAAAAGATCGACCAAAACGTAGCTATTCAAAAACGCTCTCCACAGTGGAATTTTGTTTTCAAAAACGCTACTTTTGCGATTTCCGTCGTGTGGACGGACGAATACGGGATTTTTCGAAAAACGCTGACCTCACACTGTAAGTCCTGTTCTAAACTCGTGCGGATGGGAGAAAACCTCTCTCCTCCTCCGAAGAGGTTTCAATTTAATTTCGAGAGAGAAAGGGGAAGAAAGTGTGAACAAGAGGGCGCGCGGAGGACCTTGGCATGCGTGTGGACGTGATTTTTGTTGCAAGTTCAAACGAAAACGAGCATATGTAGACGAGGTGTAAGGTTACTGATGGTTTTGTTGGAAACACTATACATTTTTAGTGCCATGCCTTCGCTTAAAATAACATTGACAAACGAAGCCTATAGTTTTCACTGCCGGAGTTTTTAAGGCAATCTGCTGACCCATACACAAAGCAAGCGAAATCAGCAAAGCACACATCTATGAAGTGTTGATAAATTAAACCAATACCAACTTATTAATCATGCAAATTCGTCGCCAGGGCCTTATAGACATTTCTGAAAATGGCGGTCAGGAAACACTGCCGTTTTGAATCGCTTATCTTAACTTGTTTTGACAATAAGCAAGAAAAATGCAGTTCTTTAACTTGATACGTCATGAATAATAGTAAATGGAAGAGTTAATTTGCGAAAAATTAACCAAAAGTACGGTGAAAAGAAAATAGTAAGAAAAATTCGATTTTAATTTTTTTAGAAAAGAGATAATTAAGGAAAACACCTAATTTCAATATGAGAAAAAATAAAGAAATGAGAAAAATATGTAAATTCAATATGAGAGAAAAAATGAAAGTGAAATTACCGGAAAGTGGCACGGATTGAGAAGTTTCCCTCCAACTAACCGAAAACTTGAATCGGTAAAAAAATAAAACTCGAGATATTTTTACCCAATGTTTGGTATTAAGTAAAACAATTATTCCTCTCACAGTTTGTCGATAGCTAGCCGACTCGGTGCTTCGCATCTCGCCCGTTATTTAATTGATATCCAGAATGCCATTCTGAATATGAACCAGGGCCCGGTTGTTCAAAGCCCAATTAGTGCTAATCCTGGGCCGGTTAACTCCATAGGTTTTTTTAAGAGTTAATCCAGGATTTGTACTAATCGGGCTTTGAACAACCGGGCCCCGAATATCATTCAAAGCCACAAAGCCAGTGACACTTGTACATGTTCCGCATTGGGTTGGCTTGTAAGTTGTGTGAATGAAACAAAAATATTTAAGCACGTTCCCGACTGATCCCAATTTTTCAAGTCATGTCAATCCACATTCTGAATATAGTTCACTCATATACTCTTCCTTAATTTTAAACCACTTGTGCGCAGATCATGAGATAGCGTGGTATATGAAGATGAGTCAGCAGTACGTTATCAAGGACCTAACACTTTAGGTCTATTTATATTTAATAGGCTCTTAAGTCTTTAAGATTTAAATGAAACCACCAAATGTCGAGTGGGTCATGCAATATACCAATCAATTGACCAGTGTCGCTTAACAAATAAAAGCAAAATATTTGTCGGAACGTAAATCCAGGCAAGTATACATTTAGAGAGACAATTCCACATGTCATATTATACAAAATGATGACATCTTTCTTTTATAGTGAATTTATACACGTTGCCTGATATAGTTAGTGCGCAATACCTTTTACACAATATTTTAAATTGCTCTGAAAGATAATGATGTAGTCAAATGTTGTTTTGTCTATGGAAGGGAAAGTTGTAACCGCTGACCCAGCTTACTAACAAGCAGTTCTATTTGATTTTTTTCTAGAGCTGAGGTTGTACAAATCGAAGGGTGCAATAAGGCGAAATAAAACGTGTTTGAATCACAGTTGGGTTTGGTATCTATCGAGGAAGGAGGAAATGCAGAAATTTCTGAAAGACTCTTCCACTTACGATAGCAAACTTTACCTTATCGAAAGTTTCATCAGTAAGACTTTGTCTTATCGAAGATTAATCGCAGGAAAGAAAAACTAACAACCAAACATCTTAAAGCATGTTTCGATCCTTATATCATACATAATGATCGAAACATGTACTGTTTTTTATAAGACAAACAGTGCATGTTTCCAGTCCCTAAGGAAGGGGGGGGGGTGCATTTGAAGCGCACGCACCCCCCAGCCAAAATGGTCCGCCAAATAGGATCGTATTTTTAAAAAACCATACAAAATAACGTAGTGATGGTGGAGTTGACAATGCCAATGCGTTTCCAGCAATTTGAGAATCGCGAAATTCAAAATTTTTCCGGGGGAGATGAAAAGTACTTTCCCGGACCTTCGCTCTTTGGCACGCACCTGCAAGGCCCATCCCTGATTTCAACAAAGGTTCCGCTTATGAAATAATCCCCCTCCCCCTACCCCTATGAAAATCATGACTATGAGCCTGGTTTCAAGTGTCTTAATTAGCTTCCTTCCGTCTGATTGGTCGACCCTCACTCGAGAAAACAATCTCTGTTGGACAAAAAGAGCCTCAGTTTGAATGCAAAGTTCCACATGGCATAAGATAAACAGTCTGCTCAATCGATGTTGAATCATTTCACCATGAAAACTGATTTTTTAAATGAACCATGAAAACGACCCCCTATGCTAGACCAATTTTCTACGATAACTAGACCCTATCCTAGAGTAAATGACTTAAAAACCATATCCTTTCCAGCGGCACATACCCGTATAGCGAATATATGTGAGAGTACCCCGCCTGGGCATGAACAATGAGTTACCGCAGTTTTTACAGGAATTTCATGATCCCGTAACACAGTGAATTTCCCATGAAAAAATCCCAGGTTTTTACATGACCATAGTCTAAAATACGAGCTCGCACAGACCATGAAAAACCCATGAATTCTAGATCATGGGTTTTTATTGTCTCAATTCCATTTCTTTATGGACCATGAAAATCCATTAAAACTAAATCACGGGATTTTCATGGTCTTTATTCAAGATCAGCATGGGTCATGAAAAACCCATGATAGCCTTGTATTTCTTGAGTCAACAAAATGCACACAATTCGTAGTTTTTTCTTGGAGTTTTGGTGGTATTTTCATGACCTCCTGAAAATTTAACGGAAAATACCATGAAAGCAATGAAAATGTTGTGAAGATTTAGGGCATAGTTTTATAGTTTTTGTTATAATAAGTGCGTGTACTGGACATTGGTGATTCTGTTTTGCAGTGTCAGCAGCGATGCAAAACAAACACGAGCTCGGAGGCTTGTTCCTGCAGAATCAGTACCAAGTGGACGGGGAACCGGATGAGGTGAGTCAATCATCCCCAGGGGGGGAGGGTGGAAATAACTGTAAAAGAAAATTCACGATGTGCCTTGGCAAAAAAAAGTATATTCACGCAGTGTAACGCTAAGAGAAAAACGTAAAAAGAAAAAGTTTGCAGCTCGGTGAGGTTTGACTGGTAGAAAAACTAATGCAATTCATTTTTCCTTCATACCCGCCCATCTGATGTGGACCCCTCAGCTTTATGGTAAAAAAATTACAATCAACAATTTCGCCAAGCAGCTAGCCTGACTAACCCCCCTCCCCATGGCTGATTTGTTAGCAAATTGAAAAGCTTTGCTGTTGACTAGTCGGGAAAACGATTAACTGATATGGTTCATGATTATAATAAATTGCCTGGGTCCAATAAACGTGTTTTGTAACACTGATCCTGGCCTATATTTGACTTATAAAATTGACACAGTTTGGAAATTGGCTGGTCTTGATTTATGATCCATTGCATCGTGGAAACAACAGTCTATCGAGAACTGAATTTTTTTCTTACAAGCACTACAGTATAAAATACAAGAGTAAAACTTTCTTTTCAATTTCGTTTACAATGTTTTTTAATTTGCCTTCCTAATTGCGGACATTGTTCAATTGAGTCATCGAGTCACGATACGTTTTGACTTGAAAACTTCAATTTTCGCAAGTGCATCAGTGGCTGTGTGGAGAAGTATCGTTTTCGTATGAAAACGAATCCACTTTATCAGGCCAAGACTTATCTTTAGAGAAAACATGAGACTATTGCGTGTCCAAACAAAATATAAACTTACACATGACGTCAACGTTCTCACATGAAAAGTTACGTTTCTGCTGTCCATACGGCGTTTTCAAGTAGCTTCATTTTTTAGTTCTTCGAGGGACGTTTTTTTCATTTCGATGAAATGTAAGGGCGACCAACAAGGGAGGAAAATGTAACGAGATCAACACTGTGAATAAAAATGAAAAACTGTTTAGATGTTCTTAATGTCTTTATCTTTTGAGAAGCGGAGAAAGAATGTTTCAGTTGGACCAGCAGTAACTGCAGAGTTATTTATTAAAATACTGATATCGAAAACGTCTGATAAATATTTATGATTACTGGAACACAATATCGCCTGTTTGGACAACAAACTATTCACAAGGTCCAAAGTCAAACTCAAGTCAAAGCACTGAAACAGACACGAATAGTTTTACTCAACTATGTTTTGATAAACTACTCTTACAACTCATTTTTTAATGCTGTGAGGCTTAAGCTTTGTTTTAGAACAGAAATTTAATTTGACAAGGGGTTTTTGCGTTGATATACAGGTTATATATATCATGAGGAATTTGATCGCCCATGGTGATTTGAAGTGATGTATGACATATTTTAAGTGAACCAAAGCGAAGTAATTTCTTTGTGAGGAATTTGCCCCACGGCAACCTTAAGAACCACTTACAAATTTTAAATGTTAAAAAGCTCTTTCTTCACGGGAACTAAACTAAAAATATTCTTTGGGAGTCGATTATGTCCCGTTTCCTTTTTCAAGCCGCTTTTGTCATATTTATAGCCAGGATTCATAGTATATGCAACATTGACCTTTGGCAATCTGTACCTTCGCAACGAAAACTATTGAGTGTTGCTATCATAATTTTTGATAAATGTCTTATTTTGTGTTAACATTATCTATAACTTCTTTAAAGATGTGATACTTTGTTTTCAAGTAGCCTGACAATTTTACCGCCCGCATGTCTGAGTACAGAACATTTTCGTTTTTTAAAAACAAAAAACAAAAACAAAACAAATATAGGTGATTGTTGACAAAACTCCCCTGGAGAGACCACAGCGTCATTGCGTTTCCAATGTGGTTTCCCGCGATTCGTTTCACGTGAATGGTTTGATTGACAGCTACTGTTTTGCTACCTCGCTTTGGGCCACGTGTGGTGCGCCGGGTACAGCGTTCTGCGACAACATAGCTCAAAATGGCGACTGAACAGGAACTAGATGAGGTTTCTGACTTGATCTGTTCACTGTGAGTTTATAATATTTGGTTTGCAAAGCTTTCTAACTCTTTGTTGTGTTGTTTTCAGTATGGCCGGAGCGATAGCTATCGAGTTGCGACGACGCCAATGTTGACCGATGAAGAGCGATCGGAACCAAAGCAAAAGGGCGGCAAGTTTGGGAAACTGCTGAAGAGCAGAAAAGATAAGAAAGCTGACCAAAAAAAGAAGTTAGAATCATTGAAGCAAGAACTCGATGTCGTGAGTGAAATTTACTCTGAGCTTTATTTCTGATTGATGAAAATTTAAGAACTGACATGTGTATATTTTGTTGCTTCTTAGGACTGGCATAGGATTCCTATGGCAGAGCTGGTCGATAGACTTGGCGCGGATACGGAAAAGGTGAGACTTCAAAACAGCTGATTTGTAAATCTTCATTGAAAGAATGGTTTTCAAAAGTGCTGATGTTCTAATTCAATCGATTTGGTTGATGTAATCTGATACATTCTGACATAAATTTCGCAGGGAATCGCTTGAACTCTCGCTTGTGCATTCAGGTGCAAACGATTTGAATATGCAAATATACGAATTTGTATGTTAAATTAAAAATGTAATGATTGCAAAGTTGCGGCTTTGGAACCGGGGCAAAACTGTTCCACCATTAGCCCACACATTTCCTAGTTTCGAAGAAAATGTTTATTGTTTAAAATGAGTTTAAAAACCCCGAAAATACAAGAACTGTATAAACTATAATGTTAGATTTGCGTACAGTGTGTACTACATGTAAATGTTGCGTGGTCTGTTTTCGTCAGGATTTGTTCTGTTTACTGAATTTCGGCCTTCGTGGCACATCTCTCAGTTGCATGAATACTCAGTTCAGATTTCTTTATTTTAAAATCGGTAAGAATATATTCGTAGTTACAGATATTTTCTCCCAGGAAAAACACTGCAGTTGTGGTCTCAGGGGATTCGCAATCGAGAACTTGACCGCAGTAATAATCACGCCCCCATGACACCCCCAGACCCGACGGAAGCCCGGTTGCATTTCTCTGTCTTCCGAGTCTCTGTGGATTCGCTACAGAAAATATAGTGTTGTTATCTAAGTTTGATTGGTAGCTGATCGTTTTTCTCTTGCACAGCAGATTGGTTTTCTATGATTCTTTGAATTCTTAATTGTAGAAACACGTTTTTCTCATAATAATTATTTACATTTTTGTTCGAAAGCCTTCTTCATTATCAACGGACAATCTCGACTTGCAATCTTTAGTACCCAGAGAAACCCTGAGATTTTTTGGGTATTAAAAACCCAAGATCTGTATCAGAAGTTGTCCTCATTGCTAGTCTACAGAAACTAACTGAGAAATCGGAAATGTATGGAAAGTTTTATATTTAAATGCGTCAAAAACCGTTTGGTTAATAAATAAAAGGACTTTTCATCCAGGCTTGTGCTTGTCTGAACTGTTAAGAAATATATACCACAAAGGAACACAGATTATATTCTGTACCATAGAGTTGTCAGAAGAAATGCTATTAAAACTCTCAGGCACAGAAATAATTAGTATTGATTGTCTTAAATTTTTGTTTGAACAAAATGTTTTAACAAGTAATTTTTATGTATAATTTACAAGTTTGTACTATGTAGTATTCGAAATGAACCAATGCAATACAAGTTGGGTTAATCCAGAGAGATGCCTAGATTTTCTGTACAATAAAATCGTCAAGATCAGTATCACTGTAGGAAAATAATGCTTGTGAGAAATCTTTTGCCAGAAAAAATGAACATTTTAATGATAAGCATGAGTAATTTTGGGAGCAATTGCAGAATACCCCACATGGAAAAAGACCGTTTTACTAACCATTGCCACGGCTACGTTCGTAAAAATTCGAGTCTTGGGTTTTGCATCTCAGAAATTCTAGTCTTGGGTTTTCCATCTCAAAGTAGAACGAAGCAGAGTATTATAAGGTGGCTACACGGTGGAAATTCTAGTCAGGGTTTTCTATCTCAAAGTAGAACAAAGCAGAGTATATAAGGTGGCTACGCGGTGGAAATTCTAGTCAGGGTTTTCTATCTTAAAGTAGAACGAAGCAGTATTATAAGGTGGCTACGTGGCTACACGGTGTAAGTGCTTATCCTTACCACTGCGTAGCCATAGCACCGCGTAGCCACGAACCTTATGTATCTTACATCTTGTTATAATGACTGCGTAGCCGTAGCCAGTGGCTACAGGTAAGAAGCTTGGAGTAGCAGGGTATTCTGCAATTTAGCCCAATTTTGCCAGAAGCTGATGGATGTTTTGAGCTCTGTATTACTGTACATTCTTTAAATTTAACAGGGCCTGACCTCAGAGAAAGCGGCAGAAATTCTAAAGCGGGATGGCCCGAATGCACTGACTCCTCCCCCGACCACACCCGAATGGGTCAAGTTTGCTAAACAGTTGTTTGGTGGCTTTGCTCTGCTGTTGTGGGTTGGCTCAGTTCTGTGTTTCTTGGCCTACGGTATCCAGCTTTCTACGGAAGAGGAGCCGCTGGCAGATAATGTATGTTCAGGGGCCCGAGAATGGATTTTGGGAGGGAATAGGAAGTCTAAATAGCGTTGTGCACAGATGACGTCAAAGTCATGTCTGAGTTTATAATAATTATATTCTTGTTTATTCTTGCATTTCCAACAAAAGAAAATGCGACATTAGAAATCCCTTGAGATTTGATGTCGGTTGTTTGTCTGAGTTTTGGTACTAAAAATAGTATCTGTGTTAGTGCTATTAGTTATAGTATCCAGTTTTGTACAGAAGAGCCACCAATGAGGCAGAAATATTAACCCACAGTGCGTGGCTCTAATGTGTGCCCAGGGAGGTAACAATGGATTTTGGGGGAAAGGATGTCTTCGAAGATGAGCTGCTGTCAGTAAACTTATATTCAGTGGGATGGTAAAGGTTTTTGGGAGATGAGAAGGATAATTTATCTTAACTATGGTATTCAGATTTTTCTAGAAGTTAAGATTTGTCAGATAATGTGTGTTTAGAGTGGGATGATAAATTTTGGATGGAAGTAGGTGTCCTACTTAAAGTGTCCCGGTTTCTATCGAAGATCAGCTATTTTCAGGTCTCATTTGTTCAAGAGAGTAATGGTGGATTTGGCACCCTCCAGGGGAATATCTTAGTAACAGTTCTAAAGTTTTTTCAAAAGGAGGAGCCATTGGTGAACTAAAACTAGATACAGTGTATGTTTAGGGCAATGATAGAAAAATTTAAGGCAGCAGAAATCTTTCTTACAATATTCAGGTTGCTGCAGAAAAAGTGTCTGTTCAGGCGAGCCATACAGAATGTGGAGCTTGTGTTAGAATTTGTTTCTGAGAATTGAAGAGTTGCAGATTTATCCCAAGGTTTTGCTTGCTTAATTAATTGGTAGCAGGAATATTAAATGAGCTAATATTAAGTTTGCCTTTGTATTGAAAGTTCTGACACTTGTTCTTACATTCTAGATGTACTTGGGAATTGTGCTTGCAGCTGTGGTGATTGTGACAGGCATTTTCTCATACTATCAGGTGGGTGATATTGGCTGATCTCTCCAAGTTTGCATCAGTAGCAGTAAGACTATGCTAAATTAGAAATTTTTACTAGTGATAAGCAAGATCCAGAATTCATTTATTAATAATTGTATTGACAATAACAATGATGTTTGTGATTAAAAACTCAATAGGCAGTCAAAAAGTGAAGCAAGTTGATGATTAACTGATATTTGAAGCACATAATTCTACATTGTAATGCACAAAGCAAGAACAAAATTTGATTCAGTATGTAAGACTTTTAGGTTGAACTATTTCAGTACATTCATGAACAACCATTTAAAATTTTGTAACCAGGAAGCAAAGAGTTCCCGAATCATGGAGAGCTTCAAGAACATGATTCCACAGGTGAGAATTTCGATTCTATTCTCGAGCTACACTTACAGCCATGCATGCAGAGTACAAAACTGTATGTACAGCAAAGCATCTGCATGTATGTGCATAGTGCAAGTATGCATTTCAGCATTTTAACCCTGATACACGCACACATACCAAAAACATGTACCTTTCGTATTGAAAAAATTACTTGTGTCAAGGATTCTGTGTAATTATAGTTTTAAAACTTAACAACAATCATGTGCAGTTTGTTGTTTTAATTGAAAAAATGAATCTTTTCTACCAAGTTTTTTTGGCCTCTAATTTTTCAATAGTAACGTTCATGTCTTGCCAAAGCCTGAAGTTCGGCATGGTTGGTTGACTGGGAATGAACAAATGTACATGTTATTCTTTTGCCTATAACTTTCTATAGACACTTACGGTATTTAAGCCTTAAATTGTTTTTTTTTGGGGGGGGGGGTGGCCTAACATGTGACCGTGCACGGGAAAACGTACCTTAACGACTTTTCTTTAAAACGGGTGAAATAAACGGCTATCGAACGGGCATAAACGGGTAGGCTGGTCGTTTAAACGGTTACACTGAACGTTT
>JAOBRG010376389.1:0-11461 GCA_027574985.1 Umimayanthus nakama
GAAACATCACGCAATTATATGTAGTCTATATACGACAACTGAATACTACAACCGTCTGCGAAACTATTGAAATTACACGGATTGCACTGCACTGACATCAAAATGTTTCACAAGTCATACTCGTATCAGCTCGAAATGGATGGTGATATCTCATCTATTGATACAATATTAATGCTTTCGGAAATGAATTCTATAACAAGTACTTACACAAATGATGCAAGTTATGCCGACTCGATTCGGCGACCTGTTCTTACATACTTTTTATGAGCAACAGTCATTCACTGGAGAGCAAATTCTGTATGACCCTGGCTGACACAGTACTCACAAGTCTGCGTGACTCAGCAAAAAGGTTCACTTCAACATAATTGTTGGAGCGTGTCCACTTATGCACGCTATATTTGGAGAAGGACTGTTTTTTGGTGTTGCTCAGTTGTACGAAGAGTGAATAACTCTATCCAGCGGATAAGTCCTTATCCGGAGGATAAAACTGGCGCGTTGTCCAATCAAAATCAAGAACGCGTCAATTTTATCCACTGGATAGCGCTTTATCCGCTGGATAAAGTTACCCACTCTTCGTACAACTGGGCGCTATACCATACTATACTATACGTATCTCAAGAATCGGGACCAAATAATTAACTGTTTGAACTATGAACTAGGTTCAATTTCGTATGTTATGTTGTGCTGTTTGGCCTGTAAGGTTTGAAATGCATCATTGTGAAATAATGGCAAGTAAAAAAAATATTAGTTTCCCATCCCCGCCCGCCTCCTTTTTGCCCGCACGCTCCTTTTTTATTATTTATTATTTTCTTATTGAAATCTAAAAATAACTTAGCAAAATATGAAAATCTTTTGTGAAAAAGCCGATTCGGCTGTAAAACAACCTCAAGATACAAAAAGTAAATAGCATTTGATGACTTGATGCCCGTAAATATAATATAATTTAAAACAATATTACAATAAAAATAAGACTTTATTGTTGGGACTGCTGCGAAATGAAACATAAAACTATCGAGGATATTTCGACATTGACAACGTCGCTTCTCATCTCTGCTTTTTTACTGACGTGGGTAGGTCTACATGATTTTGTATATTCTAATCAAGAAGTATTCCAAGGATAGTATTCCAAGAGAAAAGTTAATAAAAGAGGCGAGAATTGAACTGAGCGAAATGCCGTATGACGTTTTTTTTCACTGATTTTGGCTTCTGCGCATGCCCCCCCTTCTAAACAAATTTGACCATAATTGATTACATTTTCGTTTGATCTGTAGAAATTTGGCTTTTTAAAGCAACTGCAGTTAAAAGACGACTGAAATTGGAGCAATCGAAAGAGAAAACGGTTGTAGTTCATCAGATACCTAGTTTTCTGCATAAGACCCCTTTCTTGTTGACGGCGTAGATATACATCGTCCCATTCATACCAACCATGACCAACGCTTAAACATGTTTTAATGTTGTCTAACTAAACAGGTTTAAAAATTATTTTCAAACACATGATCAGGAAGACAATTTTTGAAAATAGCCATCCAAGTTGGATTCATTCCTGTAGATTTTTATGCCTACTAAATGCAGCACTCATAAGTTCAGTGTTCTGCCCAGAGCAGTCAAACTTTGTAATAGTCTAAAAAATGCCTTGATTTTAAACAGTAACAACATAGAGCCATTTGAAGCCAAACTCTCAGAGATGTAATCTTCTTTCATTGAATACGCTGTGCAAATATATATTGTATACACAGGTTGTGCACAAATACATTAAACTGAAATGAAGAAGGGAAGGTCAATTGCGCAACCGCTAGTCGTCAAGATCAAAGCAAATTTAAATAACAATAAATCAGTTCAACACTGTTTAACACTGCGCAAACACAACGAAAGACAAGTAGCCTATCTTTCTCGAATTTCATCAAGAACTGGCCATGCCTCGTAAAACTACAGACGAACTTGCAATGTCCATATGTCTAGTCGGAAAAGAAAACCAGCCTCTATTATCTTCTACCCTTGCTGCTAACGCCTTAATTCTAAGAAAGAGATCGAACGCACTACACTGAACAGACATCACTTCTAGGTACAAAATTAACGCTTCTCGAAATGAATTCTATAACTAGTACTTACACAAACGATGTGGGTTATGCTGACTGTCGAATATAAAGTACAAACCTGGCGTGACTCAGTACAAAGGTTAACCCAATAGCCCGTGTCCACTAATGCATATCTGCTCATGGTATCACACACACTTTCTTGGCATTTTTTTTACATTTTTTATACAATTTACTTTTTTTATAATAAAAACAATAATTTTAAAACAATTTTATACACTTTACACCATTTGTTTAGCCTGCATAACTCCCCGATAACAGCTAGGTTTTGTTTTCAATATTTACTGTTAATTTACTGTTAGTTTAACTTCGATAACTCGAACCTTCGATAGCTGGAGCCCTCGATAACTCGCAATCTCGCTATTTCGAAGTGATTTTTCCCTTCCTTTTAGATGCTACTTTTTGTAATTTTACCCCGAATAGCTCAAATCGACTATTTTTTAAAACAATCATGAGTATACATTTTTTAAAGATTTACCACTGAACAAACTTAAGACTACACTGATAATAATAACAGTTATAATAATAATAATAATAATAATAATAATAATAATAATAATAATAATAATAACAATAACAATAACAATAACAATAACAATAACAATAACAATAATAATAACAATAACAATAATAATAATAATAATAATAATAATAATAACAACAATGATAATAACAACAACAACAAAAACGAGCACAAAAAAATAGCGCGAAACCTAATAGATTTCAAACTTTTGCCGAGGCTTGTGTAGATACTTTGAATTTGTAAGAATGTTGTTTTCCTTCAGATCACTACATGTATTGCATTTTCTGAAAAAAACAAAAGACATACTCACTTGTAAAACAAATTTTTTGTGCAAAAGCGACAACACCCCGGCAACACTGTCGGCTCAGCTTCGCTGCTATATTCACGTTATGCGTATGGACTTAGGCAAGTCTTCTGAGTTCTGGTCTAAGCTGATCCTTGGCCAACACAAACAAAAAGGGGCAGCGGACACCGTTGCGTGCTTGCCTCACCCGATTTCTTGCGTATGCCTGGAGACTGGCAACGCACAGAAGAAGTTGCGATATAAAAGGGCAAACGCCTTCGTTGTCTAATCGAGAAGCAGAGAAACTGGAAAAAAACAGATTACAAGCCAACTGTGGGCATCTGCCTGGGATGATATTCGATATGCCAAGTAAGGTGCCTTCGTTCATTGCTTCATAGCCACAGCAAATTGTTGCGTACTTTGTTACGCAACTCAGGGCTCACTGTCACTTGCTATTTCGAACACAACCGATTGCCTTCCATAGCCCTGTCGCATCCGTGCAAGCGAGTTCGGGCTGCGCTCCCATATTCAAACCGTAATCTCCAAAAAATAAAAATACATTACAACACGTATTGTACCCTTTTTAAAGTCATATAATTTTGCATTTTATTAGTACTCCCTTGTTAAAAATATCTATGTGCGAAAAACAGCAACATCTAAACATTCTTGTCCACACACAATATTCCGAAGAATGCGCTAACAGGATCGACGCCCGTTTATGTCGCACAAAAAATATCTGTGTTTCGTGTCACATATCCTCAAAGTATTAGAGACGGTCTGCCGGATTGATTATTTTATTTCCGTTAATACCGAAAAACATAAATCATAGAAACTGCACGTATTTTAGCATTTAAGCTTTTGACTCAAACTCGAGTCTTGCTCACAACACATCACGTGAACAACATACCAGAGGTCACGTGGTGTGTTTCTTGCAAGACAGTGGTAGTCTAAAAGATATTTCAACTTTAACTCACCTGTGAAGTTTTTCTTTAATAAGCTTGGTTTTATAGATACTCTAAACCTGAACAGTTAAACCTACACAGACCATCGTATCCTTTCATTTGGAAAACAATGAAAAATGTTATTAACAAATATTTAACTGGCCTTTCAAGTTCTTACAGCTGATGGGTTTTGGAGCCACAAGCAAAACAGCATGAGCGCTGATTGGCCCAGTCCGTCCACTCGTACAAGTGTGAAAGGCTGTTCTCCAATCCCTTCGTTAAAAAATGTCTTTTCAACAACGTTCCTAACAGCCGAGTCAGTAGCAGAGGTTGCAGTCTTGCAGTAAAACATCCTGGCCGTTAAGATGTGTTCCAATCCCATTCGACAGTTACTAACAACGTCCTTCAATTCCCTGATAAAACTTTCCATGACGTCTTGCAGCTGAACTGATGAACTATTCTTTAGTCCCATCTCTGGTTCTGCAACAGGTAAAACTAGTTCTCGAAGCAAGCACTAAACTGTGATTTCTTAACAACGGGTGGAAACACAAAGTTAAGAAAATTTTAGTTGATACCTAAGCGTCATACATGAATGGGAGGGAGGGGGGTCGGGGGAATAGGGCTTTCACGGTTTACTACTATATCTACCAACAATAACAACAACAAAAATAACATTAACAAACAACAATAACAAGAATACGGTATTTGACCCGTGTATAAAAAGAAAAGGAGATCAGTCAAGATACAACAATTTTGCAGGCATTTTAATTAAACTTAAGATTCTTATGTTTTCAAAAACAACTACAATCTTTGATTTACCCTGTGATAACCTTAAAAACATTAACAAACAACAATAACAAGAATACGGTATTTGACCCGTGTATAAAAAGAAAAGGAGATCAGTCAAGATACAGCAATTTTGCAGGCATTTTAATTAAACTTAAGATTCTTATATTTCCAAAAATAACTACAATCTTTAATTTACCCTGTGATAACCTTAAATATACAGCCCTTCCAGCCTCGAACCCATGCAAATCTTCATTTATATGTATGTAAATCATCTCTTAAACATTTTAGTCGTGCTATCTTTTTTCAAAAAAGTCACCAGTGTCGTAGATTTTAATATCCTTCTTCTAGACTTTCGATATATACTAATTTTGACCAGATCTTCCAATATCTGAGTGCTAAAAAGCAGAAAGGTCTGTACAACTATTCGGACTCGTACCCAGTCGCCTTTAGGGGCACGCAAAGGGTTTCAGGGGTTTCAAGCGAGCTTGTCCTTCCCATATTCCTCTGCTGCTCCTCTCCACCACCTAAAAACTATTCGGACTCGTACCCAGTCGCCTTTAGGGGCACGCAAAGGGTTTCAGGGGTTTCAAGCGAGCTTGTCCTTCCCATATTCCTCTGCTGCTCCTCTCCACCACCTAAAAACTATTCGGACTCGTACCCAGTCGCCTTTAGGGGCATGCAAAGGGTTTCAGGGGTTTCAAGCGAGCTCGTCCTTCCCATATTCCTCTGCTGCTCCTCTCCACCACCTAAAAACGACTGGGGTACAAGTCTGACATCTACGTCAAATGGTACTAGCAAAACAACTCAAAAGAACGCAGATGGAGTGTTATAATCGGCAGCTTGGTTAGCAAATATACCATTCGAACTGTTTAATTACATGCAGGTGTATAAAGGTGTAGTTACCGACAGAACAGTTCACCGCGCAGCACATGTCATCCGGGCTCCACATTTGCTCGAAATGCAACTGAAATCCGCTTCGTTTGGTGAGCAGTTCGATATCTACAAAGAAAGAGACAACCTACACAGTCAACACCCGAACTTCACCAAAGCATTAAGAAAACAAAACCAAGTTAAAGACTGTTTCACAAAACCTGGATGGACAAAAACAACATGATATATAAAGCAAACGGAAACACGAATTACTCGCGAAAGATATTCCTACGAGTTTTGTATATCAGGACGCACAAAGAGTTGGGTGGATGAATGGTGTGTATATAACTATCAGTTTTAGAGTAACTTGAAAGACAAGTTTAAAACACTCACACTGCCAGTCTGACGGGTCATTGTGAGCGATGACTTGCCACTCGACCAGGGCGTCACGAGGCAGGGCAGGGACCACAATGTAAGACATCAAGCCTCGACACAGCTCTGATTCTTCCCTCTAAAGCAATGAAAATTACTGTCAGTCACAGTCTTACGTCTCAAATACCAGATAAAGGTCACAACACCCTTACTACTTTCTAATAACAAACGGGGGAGTCAAATTAAACGGCGGGCTTGAAGGATTTTGAAATACGGGGAGTGGGAACAAAACATAAAAGAGAAGAAACAAAATTAAGATTATCCTTAAATGTATTCTTAACTTCGCTCATAATCGTTATTTTTAGTATATTAAAGAGCTTCTTAGAGTAACAAAACCTCAACGGTCTATCATATATCTTTGAACTTCTTTGTAATCACTCGTAAAATTTGAGAAGTTAACAAACGTGAGTGTGCGTGTGTGTGTGTGTGTGGGGGGGGGGGGGTTAAAATAAGCTGCGGGATGTCTACAAAAATTACGACAAAAATAGTTGTCTCCCCCCGTTTATTTTGAACCTGAGTGTGGCAAGCTTTTCCAGTTTAAGATTCTGGGAATTTTCCATCTCAAATGGAACGGTTTCAGTTTCACACGGCAGACGAACGGCAGGATGCGGTTGTTCCAAGTGGGTTAGCGCTAACCCAGGGTTAAATTTTTAACCCGCGATCGAGTTTAACCGTCAAGGATTAATATTGGCTGTCGTTTCGGGTTTAGATAGCTTGGTTTCCATGGAATGTACTTCAGTAATCCTTTAGAGGGATAAGAAGGGCTTCTAGATAAGGAGAGAATTTGAAGTTTCGCTAACCCTGGGTTAAATTTAACCCACTTCTGAACAACTGAGACAAGTAAGACTGGTCAACAAGTTCGATGGTGTTAGTATGTGTTCAACGACTCGGTTAAAAACAAGTGTTGGTACAATTAGTCCTAGACTTTCTCAAAGTCCTTCACACATGCACTATATCCGGTCTAGAACGCTCAGTCACGGGCTTCCCGCGCTCCTCTGACCGCTTCGCTCTCGGTTTCTGTTTCCTCTTGCATGAGCTCGATTTGTGGCAAGTTTAAACTAGTCCATTCCGTGCAGACCGGTACGAGGTCCCAAATGGAGCACCTCAAGAGGTGGGGAGGAGACATAAGCCCTTATTTTCCAGTGGACTTTAACCTATACCAAATCGATTTTATGACGCCCTCAAAGTTAGTTTGGGCAAAATTAAAACATCCAGAATCTCCAGATACCTTGGTGAGCCATGCATTCCTCCAAGCCTGTCTTGCACCGGGGATACTACTTATGGAGGTAACATAACAAAATCCTTGCATCACGTTCGCGAGTGACGATCCTGGAGTGAACGCGCTGATTATCCTGTCGACATGCCTCAGTGACAGAGCTGATTGCATGCAAACTCCTCCCTCGACTATCGCCATAGTAGCGGGCTGTAACGCAATACAGCCAGATACGTGCGTGACAGTATCAACCTGGAGAGTAAGAATTAAAGAGGGCAGCCACAAAGTTTGGACTCCTTAAATAGGCAGAACTTGTTATAAATGCTATTATTCTTATTATCAACTTCGTTGTTAATTCATCTTCGCAAAAACAGGTAAATTCTCAAGTGATCAAAAACAATTTTTTCACGTATATTCTACTTAAAGTTTTATATTTGTTATATCAAAATATCATAATCAGTAATTAATATTACCGTTATCATTATCATTACTTTTATTATTTCATTAGTATTATTATTGCTACTTTCATTATTATTATTATTATTATTAATATCTTATATTATCATCACTTTTATTATTAGTATTATTATTTCTATTATTGTTTTTACTGTTACTTCATCTGTTGCTACTTTTAAAATATCGTTATTCAGCTGCACAACTTTCACAATGTTTTGTTTGTTTGTTTTGTTGGCTTTACTGTCAGTCATGGGTAGCCCTCGAAGCATACTTCCCAGCAGTTACACCATTATAATTCATGGCTACTCACCTTGACAGCCTGACTGTACGGACCAATGTTAGCTGGAGCCCAGTGTGAAATGCTTTGCACATGCATGGCTTCCCTGTGGTGCTCACACGCCGCCCCATCCAAGCCAGGACTATATGCCACACAATCCAGCTGCAGCACGGCTTCCTCGGGAAGATCCAGCTCAATACAAGCCCTATGTGGCAAACAAAGCATTCAAAGAGATCTTCCTCACACTTTTGAATCAAATGAAACCCGGTGTTTGCACTGTGTAAATCCCGGATATGGAAAGAGCAGTTCAGAATTAGTATATACCGAAAATGTTGGGGCTTAAAATTCAAACCTGTGGAACTCTTGAGGTTTTTGAAAACGAAAAAGATCCCGCAAATCATTATTCTAAAGGTCCGTCCCTACCTATCCAACGCACATATCCCGTACGTCCTTTGTTAATTTTTTGTTAAAAAAAACTTTATAGTGCCACAACGTCCAATATCGAATCTCCCGTTTCCCTGTACTTACTAAATTTGGTCTGCATTTTCCATTTCGAGCACTTGAAGAGTACTAACTTCAAGCGTGAGAAGGGTCTATGGCGTTACTTCCTAAAGAGCTCTAATCAGTTCTTGTAGTTACTGGTAAAACACGCTGTATTGGTGAAAAACCAGTGGAACGGGTCGAAACGTTTTCTTATGAGCACACCACCACAATCAAGTGGAGTAAATATCATGTATTTACTGATTCAGTGAGAGCACTGAACAGGAAAATATTTGGTATGAGGTCATAATGTGCGGACCAAGCTTTGTACTGCATGGCTGAGAGGCAAACATTGTTCAGTCCGGACTAACAGTTAATATTTTGTCATATAACCATTTGTGCGAAATAGAATTTATTCACATTCTCGATAATGCTCCAGAGTTGTCATTGCTGTTTCGAAAAGGGGCCAGGTGGTTGCATTCACACGTAAAATGGCTGTTGATAAGAAAATTTATTGTTTTGCAATATTACTCTTTTTATGTTCCCGTCCTCGTTGCTTAATCTCTCTAAAGACTTGAACACAACGGATGCAGAAGTGACCTGAGAGAGAACTAAGGTTTTTGGCCAAACGAAATGGATATAATGGACTAGATAGGTAACGTCATGTTCCTGTCCACGAAAGGAGACAGCGCCTTACCTCGCAGGTGGGTTGAGCTGTAAGTACTTCTTGTAAATGGTGTTGACTCGGGCAAAGTCGTTCATCGTCTTCACTCCCAGGTGAACCATCAGGACTTGAGATAAACCTGTCCCCTCACTTGCTAGTTTCTCTGAGAGAACAGAGGTAAGGTAAACACGATCAATAGAGTAGTCAAAAACTTTGTGTAAAGATAAAACAGGAAAGAACAATAAACAAAGCAGTGTGATATGCCATCTCAAAAAAATTCGCATTCTTCCCTATAAACCTTCAATATTTTTCAAAATTGTTAACAATTAATTTTGTAGCGTTAACAGACGACAACTAATTCAAAGATTTTCAAGGACCTCGGCTGATTTCTAAGGACCTCACAGACCTGGATTTTTTCCAAAAATCAAGGACGTTTCATAATTTTCAAGGATTGTTGGAACCCTGGAAAAGACGCACAAAAGGACAGAATAACACCACATTGTACGGCACCGGGGAAACCACTGCTTAACGGTCCATGTACATGTATATATAGTGCCAAAGCTGCACTAGACATATTCAGCAGAGTGCCGACAAGTTTGGAGATTTTAAGACTTTGCTCATACGAAACCGTTCAACAGCTATACGATATGTTTTTGGACTTTGACAGAAAAGAACCAAAAACAAAGCCACACTGGTTTAGTACAGACAACACATACTGAAGCAAAATAAAGTCTACCAAATGGGTCTCCACCGTAATGTTAAAATAAAGGGAAAATTGTGAGGTCCCAGAAAAGTCCCATGCGTCCCCCACACATAATGTATTGTTTGCTAATCCTTGGGCATCACTCTCGAATTCTGGTCGTAGTCAATAATTTAAAAAATATCCATCCCTCCCTCCCTTTGGAATTCCAATTTTCTCTGTGGTTGGGGTTCGAATATTTCACGAATCAAAGAATCAATAGAATTGACCCGGGCCAGTCGAACCCGTGCTTACATAATCTATTGTACGGATTCTCACACTTTTTCAACCCGCTGAGGAGGGTCAACCCGTGTCTCCAAACGGGGTTACCTGGCAAGAAGGGTTGACCGGGGTCACATTTAAACAGTTACAGGCGTTTGACTGGAGAAAGGTTGACCCGGGCTGGTGACCTGACGCAGGTTGGCACCCAACCCGGGTTCATGTAAACAGCCCCATAATCTAAAAATGTCCTTGGGAGACAGTGTCCAGGGAGGTATTGTCCAGAGGGCGATACAGTGAGAATGAAAAAAGGAGAAGCTCCCCGTGTTAAGCCGTGGACCACCTCCGCGTCTTGGAAGATGACGTTATATGACGTAACACAACGTAGTGCAACGTAAGTAATATAATTTAAGCACAACTGAATATTATAACAAAGATTATTATGGTGATGGCATAAAAAGGCAAGTAAAAAGGTGCAACGCAAAATATTTCTACACACCTGAGAGTTTATCCATTACAAGTTTTGTGACTTCTTCAATACTCTTCCCATCCGTGGAATACCCAGTGATACCTGCTACCCAGAGATATTTGCCGCTCTTGCTTACACTGGCCATATCGCTTTCTGCAAGAGATGTTATGTTCTTTGTCGGTTGATGGAAATGTGTTTCACCGAGAATTCCGAGAGCAATTGTTGGATGTTATGGGTGGTTATTTAAGATCTCTGCATGAAACGCAGATTTCAGCTTTCGCAGTTTTGCTCTGGCATGGAAAGCGCATGTCTTCGTGGAACTCTCAATGGAAGAAACTGGAAGTGACAAACAACCCTTCACAATCTTGGGTAACTAAACCCGATCCAAGTTCTTCTAAGCGTCAAGGTTATAGAATTTTTCTTCCTCTTTTCAGAGATGTTTATCTTTTATGAAAGGAATTCGCCAACGCAATTTTCGTGGCTGCCTCCAATAGAGGTGAAATTGACTGAGTGTATAGTTTAAAATTACCTTTCATCCGGCCCTGTGTTTCTGGTAACTGAAGTACATCAAGTACCCGAGTATCTTCTACTTCTGTAGTACAACCCGTGTCTGTCTTTGCATTAAAGTATTCTAAAATTAGTAAGTTTATAACTTTAATTTTTCTATACAAAGAATAATATCATGAGTATCTTGTAAGAAAATGCTTTCTACTAAAGTTGTGTTGAGTATACTTGAGTGTTGCATTTACGTTGATCGAGTTTAAAGACTGTGAGCTACAAACTTCCCTATAGTTTCTGTAGGATGATCGTGTTCATTCACTGAGCTACTAATATACTCGCATGAAACTGCTCACCGCGTATACAATTTGTTTTTAGACTTTGACAGAAACGAACCAACAATAAAGCTACACAAGTACAGACAACACATACCGAAGCAAAATGAAGTCCACCAAATGGGTCTCCACCAGAGAAAACTGTGTGATCCCAGAAAAGTCTCGTGCCCTCCCCCCTCC
>JAOBRG010376433.1:0-11458 GCA_027574985.1 Umimayanthus nakama
ATCTCTTAAGCATCTCTTAAACAGCTCTTAAACAGCTCTTGAAAAATTTTATATGACACCAGACATCTTTCCAAAAAACCAGACAAATTGAGAAATTTTGGAAAAGTGAGAAATTTTGGAAAAGTGAGAAATTTTCAAAATTAAAAAAGAAAAGTTTTTTTATTCCAAATTTTGAAAATATTTATTTTTTGAAAACTATTACGGGAAAAGGAAGGTATTTAAAAAAATCCCGGGAATAATGTGTCCTATATACTACTGTCCAGCATATAAGACACTCAGAGAACAATTCTTTCAAACAATCATCAAAAATACTACAACTTTATCTTTATCATCACACGACAAAATATTCAAAACTCTTAATCCTGATATATCGTACTGCCACCAAGACATTGCTTTGTTTTTTTGTTTATAAGTGTTTAAATTCGAAGTCATCTCATGTAGGGTGTGTACGCTAATTATCTTAAATAGTTAAAATTTGATTGTGTATATTTGTATAAATGGTAAATTAAGAAAATTGAATGAATGCTATATATAATTGTATTTCAAAGACTTTAGCTTTGACAATACTGAACGGTCATGCCAATAAAGCATAGTATAATTGGATTGAACTCAACTAGCTAGTAGCTGTTCTAAAACCGAAACAGCAAGTCACATGACCAATGACGTCACACATTTAAATCAAATAAACTGAACTGAAACTGAACTGAACATTTCGTATAAAGACCTGAGCGTCTCGCCAGCAATAAATGTTCTTTGATGGCAATTCAAACTATTACAAAGTGCAAAGATGGTTGCTAAAAAGTGCAACAGTTTTTTTTATCAACGAAATGCGTTAAGTTTATTACAAAGTGCGACTGTACAATTTTCTATCTGAGATTTGGTTAGTTATACAGAAGCAATCCCAGAGCGGTGGCACAGCGGTTTAGGTTTGCACTACTGTCACACCGCTGTCCACGACTAAGGTTTATAGCGATGGCAATTGCCACGCGTGTGACCACGGCGTTAGTGACGGTATTGTGACAGTGGTGTATGTAACTGTGATATGACAGCTGTGGTCTAGATAGCACTGTGACAGCAATGGCAGCAACATTGGTCTGTCAGCGATGTAAACTGACAAAACTGCAACAACGATGACAACGACAATGTTGTTACATTACCTTGCACGCTAGGATGATAGTGGTGACAAGTGTCAGCCCCGTGACAGAGTTACACTGACAGCGCTGTGGCAGCGATGTCTACACTACTGTGACAGGAATACGCACATAACTGTAGAAATGAGATGCAACTGACAGCGCTGTCGCAGCATTGTCAGTTGCCTTGGTTGTGACACCACTGTGAGCACCATATTCTTGGCACTGACAAAACAACTTCTTTTCAAGGGCTGTCACTGTCAGCGCTGTAAAATTATAAACAGCACCATCGCTATCACAACGCTGTATTTGTTTGCACAGCACAGCGATGCGCAAACCTGGCCAGTTACCGCTGTGGGACCCCTCTTGTGTATTAGAAAGTTTGGGTGAAAGATATAGGAGAAAAAATGGTTGATGAAACGCAACAAACACTAAACCAAAGCTACCAAAGTAAAATAGCTATGTTATGAAATAGCGCTTAGTTGTACTCTTGTCTTGTGCGGTTTGATAAGCAATTAGAAACTACAAGTACTTTGCATGCGTCTAGCAGCATCTAATTGTTATCTTAACCTTTGCTGTAAATTCAATTACAATTGTTAGAATTAAACGTAGCCTTCCTTGTTACAACTCAGTTATATATTGGCTGAGGAAGGCTCTTATTTCTTTCAGAGACGATCTCTTCCAACCCCTTCCTAGTTCTCAAGAGGGAGCGAGGCCAATCAGTTGATTGAAATGAGGCCTTCACGGAACTCCTTAGAGTAGTAAGGATCTCTGCCTCGCAACCCTGAGGTCCCGGTTCGATCCCCGGCCTTGTCGAGGATTGAATATTTGGGTGACCTCTTTCCATCTTTTCGGGGTCGGTAAAGTGAGTACCAGCACATATTGATACCTGGACCACTTTGTAAGTCTGCTTCTGCTCCGCTTGGGGTAAACTGATCATTGTGAAGCGCCTTTGAGAATCTTCATATGCACCACTTTACTTTACTTATCTTGTTAAATCCTAATTGCTAGTTGATCTTGTATAACTTAATAGTTCTTGAGATATCTTTGGTTCAAAGTAAGAAAAACTACCACGTGACTTTAATCTCCCTAAAACTGTTACAAACTGATTTAGTAAAGTATTGTAGCAGAGTTTTTATATCAGGCTTTGGGTTTAGTCTTGTAATTAATGTACCCTTTCCTGTCCAAGGTTTCTCAGTTCAACGGGGTGAACTCCACACCTCCAACACAACTATCAATGTTTCAGTACGTACGAACTCATTAAGAAAAACTTTGCACAATTGACCATTGGGACACTTTCTATCTCCTGGTTGTAGTGTATTGCACTTAAATGTAAAGAGTCATAGTGACATCATCAAAAAGGATTTTTGCAGCTATTTTAAAATATTTTTGCCGTGACCAAATATTCGCAATGGATACACAATTTAAAAACTTGATTGACCCGTATCTTCCGTTATATTTTAATCTTTTCGTAGCTGATATTTAACAATATGCACCAAAACTTGACCATAAATATGTTCATTTGAGGAAGGCAATGAAAAGTTCTCATAACCTCAATTACGCCTTAGTCGCATGACTGAGGCATTACGTGACGTTATCGACAGTTTATATTTACATTTATGGTAAATGATAAATTGGTTACCATAGAAACACAATATAAAAAGTTTTCCAGTAAAATTCAAGACAATTTTCCAATTTACGAGAAAAACTACTCATTTTCAAAATTGCTTACACTGTTAGGTGTGAAGAGAAAATGGCAAAATACGTACATTCGAAGTTCTAATACTTTTAGATCAAAGTTGGAGCTGTCAAGATAGCCAAAAGTTACAAACAACGCTAGGAGTCATTACCCTTTCACTATCTTTGCACTGTGTATTTTTTTCTTACAATATGAAACCCCACTTTTTAGAATTTATATGAACTGTGCTTAAAACGAGAAGACTCCTACACACACCAAGTTTGTCGTGGTTGCAAAACTTGAATTTTTAAGTTTGGAGGTTTGAGACGTGAATGGAGGAGGGGCATGTTCTTATATACCAGAACCTAGTGCTTAAGCGTAATGGAAGTTATTATGTTGTCTCCGTGTTATAGTTGTTATAGTCACCCTCTTCCCACATTTGAATCCATCGGGTGGAGAGTCTACAAAAAGATAGTTCTAGGTTTTAGGTCTGAAAGAATTAACATGCTGCTTTATATAGGCAGGCAAGAAGGCCTCGCATCATAGTTTTTGCTTGTTTTTACAGTATACCTTTTATACACTTTTCGTGTAGTAAAACGATTGGGCGAGGTTGCTCCTGTAACTTTGCCAGCTTGACATATACGCCTTTTAATATTGCTTTTCAACATTTTAGATTGTCAGAACTAACGCGATTACTTGAAAAGAATTTCTCAATCAGTCGTGAGATGCTACCTTGTGTTGTGTGGATATGGAGTATTTGAGAGAAACATTACAAGTCTGACTCAAGATTATTGCTAATTTCATATTGGCTCCCACAGTTTTGCGAAATAACGATTCACTAACTTCGTGCTCACTCATAACACTAAAGGTCTTGAGAGATTTTAATGTATTATTCTCACGCAAAAAGAAATCTACTGGTTTTCTGGTTAATCAAAAAACCGTTTTACAAGTTATTTTCGGCATCCTTCGGTTTTTTTTCTTGTTACTGAATTATGACTGCATTGTGCTTGTGTATGACTTAATTGATAACTATCACCTTGTAGAAACCTTAATGAACATGTGCAGTGAACATGCACAACCTTTTACATTGATAAGACTACTGATCTGATTATCTAAAAGTGTTTGAGAAAACTAAGCGTTTGATATTCTTCAATAGAGTAAAATGGCAATAAGGGTTGTGGAAGAAATAAAGAACAATGAAGGAAAGCTACTTGAAATTCAATACATTTTCCTTCAATGCATTCTAGTGAGGATGGTCACTGAAGTAAATGAAACATTAACAAGCAGAGTGAAGTATTTTTACATAGCTTTTGTGGACGCAAACAGAAAAATAGGATCTGCAAGAATTAACTGGTGGAAGAATGAACTTTGCTGGGTATTCAACTTAACAACTTGCAACCTCTAAATGGACGCGTTTACATACCAAGGCTACCAGTCTCGCTATAATTGCGAAGCAAAAGCAAACAAAAGCGAAACTAAAAGAAGGTTTAGGATATCCCCATGTTGTACTCTGTGTTATTGTGAGGAGGTTTTTGACAGCACAGTAATTGCTGAAACTTCTCACGGTAATTTCTGCTAAAACAGTAATAAATGAGAGGATGAAGTATTGTGTATAAATAAGACAATAGCACTGCGAAGAAAGAAACACGACCAATGTAGCAGGGAGGTTTGAAATTCCAATAAAAAATAAACAGAAAAACATTTATAACGAAGTAAGGACTCCAGGATAGAATGAACACTACAACCATTGTGACCAGCATACAAATGACATTTCTGTTTTCCCGTGCGCGCCTCTTGCGTCCAGCCGGCAGTTGGTTCACGATTGCGTTGCGTCGCTGGAGGGAGTGTATAAGAGCTGTGTATAATATGATCATCAGTGTCAGTGGTATAGCGATGAAGCATACAAAGTAGCTTATCGTGTAGTTTTTATGTCCTTCATTTTTGGAAGCGAAGGGTTCCCATGTATAATTGCAAATGTACTTATTTCCTGGAAGAGTTTCAAGGCGAAAGGTGAGCAAATTACATGACGAGAAAATGATCCCTATGAGCCAGCACACTGCAATTATCGCAAGACCTCGCCGAATCCTGATCACTTTGAACTTCATCGGGTAAACTATAGCTTGGAATCGCTCAACGGCTATCACTACCAGACTCATCATAGACACGGAGGTTGACAACCCGCTCGTAAACGGTGTAAACTTACACATTATGAAGGGAACCACCAGTCCAAGCTCTGCATCTTTGTAAATGTCCAGAACTTGCTGAGGAATACCAAACAGAGTAAGAAGAATGTCGGAAATGGCAATGTTTGCAATCAGTATATGCAGCGTGGTTTGTACCCTTCTGTTTCTGTACACGACAACCACAAGCAAAAGGTTGCCAGAAAATGACAAAATCCAAAAGGTCATGTAAGCTGCCGTCTTCATCGCCTTGAGAAGGGGCAAATCAAAACCCGCAGATGGACACGCCGACATGTTGCTTGAAGAGTTCATTCTTGCTGCTGTTCCTTCGTGAAGTTCTTTGAAACGTTTTCACAACGAATACCTTTGGGAAGTGGCAGCAATTTATAGTAGTTCAATAGCTGCACTGTTTACACCGTTTATAAGGCGGCCAGATGTGGAAACTGCATGAGATTAAGGAAAGCAGAATGAAACATGTTAAACAAACAGTACTTTGAGAAGCACAATTCAAAGTTCTTGCTGCTAATAAGGACACTTTTCTTTCAAATACACTGAAATAAGGCGATATTAACTCTTAAAAGACTATTTGTAGCTTGTTGTCAAGGGTTTATGCTTCATTAAAGCCAAAAGCTTCCGTCTCGTTTCAGATTTCCCATAGGTTCTTGCTGAGAAAATAGATGAAACTGTAAAACGTATAGATAAACTTACTTGACTTTTATATTTCTTTAACTGAAATCAGCAAAATCTTTGGTGCTGCAGTGAAAACGTTGATCAAATATACTATTTCAAAATAAAAGGCCCATGCATTACGACACCTTCAGTTAAACTACGTTCCTAGAAATTGTCGACTATTCTTAATTTTATGTATTAAATTTCCTTTAGATCTTGTAATTTTGTCAATTTAATTTCTCAAGCGAATCGTTGGAATAAAATAATCTTTTGTATGGTCGTATCACCGCACGTAAATTATGGACATATCGTAGAACAAATTCCATTAATAGACACTGTGTGGTAAGCCACGACTGATGGACACGTCATCCCTTTCCCAAAGCGCTTGGAGATTAACAAAGTATTTTACGTCTTAAGGTTTAGTCAAAGCCATTAGGGAATTAGTATTCAAAAACAAGCAACCTGAGAGAGCATTTTTCTGAAGTTCCATGTCGCAATAGAATTAATCACCAAAGTTTTACTACGCGATAGTTCAGTATTGAGTTAAAATGCGAATCTGGATCCTTTAAATTAAAGATCAATTAAAATGCAGATTGAGTTTATCGGCTGTTAGAAAATTGTTGCACTGTTTTCTAGAAACAATTTCTTCGGCAGGCAATTAAACAAGCTTTCATTGATAAAGCTTAACTCGATTTTCAAACAGTCACCTTTGTTATCTTCAAATAATTTTGATTACAATACTTTTGGAAAATTAATTTCCGTGCTACCTGAATATAAAATATCAATAAAAAGCCTTTTTCAGTGTAAGATGAAAGAATTGTTCGTGCTCTACCTTACCGACTAACGAAATCTTTCAAAGTGAAACTTCCGCAAACATTCAATTCAATGTTTGAAGCTGCAAAAAATATCCGCAATAAGTGTTCACTTTTATTTCAGCGCTTTCAAAGGTAATAAAATTGCGGGTTAAATATTGAATCGTCTAGTTTGTCTTGCTAAAAAAATTAAGAAAAGTTGTACAAAATCTTTTAAAAAGCAAGCAATTTATTCCAGGCATTCCAGTCTTAAGTATTGTGTGTTAAGACATAAGAAGTGCATAAGCGGAGACTTAAAGTGTTGCTTTCCAAAAAGCATGTCCTTTTTCCCTGCAGGCACATACTCCTAAATTCGCCTAGGATTATTTGATTTAAGAAACATTCAGATACCTTAATACTTAAAGAAAGTTTATCCTTTTTGGGTCCTTGAACTAGCAAATCCAATCTTACAAATAAAAGCTCACATCCTAATAACCTTAATGTCCTGACTGTTGTGTTTAGCAACATTCATTCCTGTCAGAATATTCTTTCAGAGCAGCCGGACTAAATCGTTTTGCCGAAAGGATGGAGCCGAACTACAAAATTCTACCGAGCGCGCTGCTTTGATAAATTTTTTTTTTTTTACATTTGAGGAAATATTGCTACAGTAATTGATTTATATACAACTAAACAAAGAAATTTAAACCTTCAATTCAGTGATTTGGCCAAGAACACATCTCCGAACTTTAACAAAATTTAAAATCATTCTCAAATGGCTGCTCATAACTTTCTAACTGATAATGCTTTCTCTTAATTCAGGTAAAAGAAATAAAGGTAACTTACTCGGATCAACTGTTGAAGGAGAGCACTCTACGGTCAAACAATGGGAGAGAACAAACAACCAACTGAGCATTTGAACAAAACAAAGGTCATGATATATGCCGAGAAATATGAAACTTGATCTTTTCGGCATAAAAAAGAGTTATCAACTTTGAACTCCACCTGCTCGTGATGACGTTGATAAAAGCGACTTACAATAAATACGTCTTTGCTGAGTGAAAGGTGGTGACGTGTTTTAGGTCTTACTTGGTGGATTAGGTCGAAGCGTTTAGAATGCAAGAAAGGAACAAATGTGAGGGAGAAAACACAACACTCTCCAGCTCTGGAGCAATTTAAGAACTTTGAACAAAACCGACACGGCAAGATTTCCAAGATTATTCAGTTTTATTGCTTTTGAAATCGTTACCACGAAAGTACTGGTTTCTTGATGAGCAATTTTTTATTAAAGTTAGTGTGAGACAACAGACAAGCTTCTGTTCAGTCAATACCAACTGGAGTATTGCAAAAAGCTAAGTATCTATATCGCATTTATTTGTAGTTTTGAGTTCAAACTATTGAGCAGGCAGTGTCTACTGTTAGCAAAGCTATTGCCATCTACTATCAAGAGCACGTTTTTGTGTTGCTCATTAATATTAACGTATTATCAAAAAGGGAGATTTTAACTAGAAAATGTGGTTGCAAGAGCTGAACAAGACGCACTATCATCAAACCATACTAAAAATTTCTTAACAGCTTGATATTGAAATTGAAAAAAACGATTCTGCTGCTAAATATATAACTTAATTTTTCAAAAGACAAAACATGCTCACCTTGAGACTGTGCTGTTAATCTGTGAAGCAAAAAATATTTTAAGGTATTTGTACACGAAAGAATCAAAGAAAACAAAATAAAGTAGTTGTTTGTTTAAAGTTAAAATAAGAAGCGTTTTCCAGATACTTGTAAGGAGCTATGAAACTGCGCTATAAACTTTCTGGCATCAGTCACCGCGTATACAAACATTTCAAAACTGTAGAATGCGCACCACTAGATTTGTTATTAAAACAAATCGAGGCTGCTATAGCTACGATGAATATAATTCTCTCCCCATGATTGTTATTCGTGTGCTGTTGCCGAATTGTAATCAACGAGCTAGAGTTAAAACATGACAAGGATTAATAACGCACTTTGCTACCCTAGCTTCTTAAACACAAGTTGATTTCATGCGAAACAACAGCACAATAGATGAGACACCATATTCAATGAACTAAGAGCTATACAAATCAAAATGACGAGATATCTCAGCGTGATATCTTCACAGAGCCTTTTTTAATCAAAGCTATAGTTTTTCAGTGATGAGCTTTCTGGTGCTTGCTTCGAGTGGATGGCGTGTTTCACAAAAACCACGAAAATATTACTGCCAATATTGTGTAACAAAAGCTTTTCTTCGACCTGAGGACTGATAAGCTGGTTTCAGTTCGGGATCTCTCAAGTAGCAGGCACTTGCTGCAAACTATTTTTTAAATTCATTGAAATGTTCTTATGGACTTGAAGTCCATAAAATGTGTATCGTTTAATAGATCAATTTATTTTTTGTTGCAGGCGTATCATGAGTGCGTCAGACCAATACATATTTTTTGTTTTCCAGTTTTACTCACAACCTGTTTGAAGTCATTAACAAGAGTTTAAGAAGGAAAAAATATCTTGAATTTTTAAATGGAAAAGAATAGAGTTTAATAGAATAGATAAGAATAGATGAGAACAGAATAAAATAGAATGGGAGTGGAGTGGAATAGAATAAAATGGAATAGAATAGAACAGAACAGAACAGAATACCAAGGACTATTTTAAAACCGACTAACACATAATAGAACTGTGTAGATTTGATTAGAGTAGCAGCCATTGTAGAACAGGATAGAATAGCAGGGTCGAGCAAATCAGAGCAGAGCAGAGTAAATTATGATAGAGTGGAGTGGAGTAGAACGGAATGGAAAGGAAATAAATTGAATAAAATGGTTTAGAACATCACAGAACAGAAATGAAAAGAAGTTAAAAAAATAAACATATCTGATAAAAGGAAAATGGGCCAATGTTAGTTATAATAATAATAATAATAATAATAATAATAATAATAATACTAAAAATAACAATAATAATAATAACTACTAATAATATCAATTTTATTTTACAAGAGCAATACTTACTAACACGTGGATGATTTAAAGTGGCATTCAAAACACAAATAATACTAATAGTTAAAATACATTTACAAAGCTAAACTACACCTTATTACCAAACCCACCTTCATGTCCCCCAAAATGCTTTAAAATATCCCGTAAAAAAATACAATTACTATAAAAAGTAAAAAAAGTAAAAATGTGATTTAAACTATTAAAGTAGTTGATATGGAATTGATTACAGGAAAGGATGGCAGAAACTGGATGGGATGGACGAGTCAGTTACTTTATTGGAATTCTTAATAGCTCTAAATGATTCTATTTGAAGGAGGAAAGTGTTTATGTTTTTGAAGGCGCTGCCCTGTTTTGATAATGCTATAAATCACCGTTCTGCGTAAAAAACTCTGTGAAGTACCCTCTCAAATAAAACTGTCCTCAGAACCTGATTTGATTTCTGAAGTTCCTGACAGCATAACATATATTACGAAGGCACACAAGAAAGATCCCACTTCTTCTGCTATATTTTGTATTGATTTTGGCACCATACAACTTTTTTTTTAAATTTAAGGAAAACAACTTATAATTTCTTATGGTGTTTAGTAAGTCTATTTTGCTCTTTGACGAAAACAGCAAAGTTTAAAAAATCGTGTAAAATTGTAACGAACACAGGCAAGATTTCCAAAGTTCGGTATTTAACTGTCAATTGGCTGCGGTTAAATGGTTATCATACAGTATATTGTCTCTTCTTGTCTGGTCAGTTTTATACGTATGTCTTTCAGTTATGGTTATTGATATATATTTAAGGCATAGACATAAATATCTGCCAGGAGCCTAAAATAGCAATTACATAAGTCCTTTTTAGCACCTAGACGTTTTCTCGAGTGCAAATTTACTCAACCTATAGATGCTTGGACGTTGTTATCTAGGGTGAATATATAAATTTCGTTAGCGTTGTGCTCCGCCATAGTAACAAACCTTTTTTTTTCATTTAGATGTTATTGAAAAAAGATAATTGATTTTGCAAGAAATAAGTAACAATTGATTAGTTTTTTTACGAGAAATGATAAGGACAAATACATATTGAAGTATTCAATCAACAAATTAAGCTTAAACAGCTGCCCCTGTGAAAACTGTATGCATACGAAATATGAAGTCACTTACTTTTCATTTTCGAAGTGTTGTTGCTTTGCTAGATACATGTCTATCTTTCCCCTTTGTGTTTGGCTCTATACTGAGCTTAGTCAGTTAAAATAAAGCTTCTGGTTACTTCTCTATCCCTAAGTATGGATCTGATAATGTTTTGTAGTTTCTATTTTCTTTTTAAAATATTTATCTGAGTCGGAAATCTCGTCATAATAAGTATGGAATTTTTCATAAAACGAGCTAAAAAACTATATACACTTGTCTTTTAGTCGTACGTTCGTTAACAGCACATGTCATACGTACATACAACAGACTAAGTACTTTCTGAGACAACGCATTCATAAACAACGGCAATAAATATTCTGAAAACTTTGCATCGTGAGCACGTTTAATAAATGCTTTAATTATAACTATTGCTCTTTTTAGTCAAGAGTGCTGAGACAAAAATAGGCTTCAGGTTGCAAAAGTCCTAGAAACACAATGAGGATGAGGGTAAATAGAAAACGGAATATGTTGTTACTCAGTCTAATAGTGTTTGATTTATCTCTGTGTTAAATCAGTTACCTGAGTTTTTAGATTGTTATTTCGGCAAGAACAGCAATATCTCAGCCGAAATTGAGCTAAATTACACAAACGGCAAATGCATGAAAAACTTTTACTTTTGCAATGGAAAACTGAATGCTTAAGAACATTTGCTTGATGGCCTTATTCCGAACTGAAAACCTGTAGGTTGAACTCCAAATTAATTTAAGAAAAAAAACGCAATTGGTTTGCCGGTTTATCTTTGATTATTTTTTCTTTGATTATTTTTTCTTTGATTATTTTTTCTTTGATTATTTTTTCTTTCTTTCTTTCTTTCTTTCTTTCTTTCTTT
>JAOBRG010376444.1:0-11458 GCA_027574985.1 Umimayanthus nakama
GGGGGGGTCACTGTATGTTGGGGTATGTCCTGGTGAAAACCTCCCTGTTTTCAAATTCCAGAGGTTGGAATGTCTGATATAACAAAGGTGACATACTTAAATATTTAGATTGCTTTGGATTTTATCTGCAGTGTTATTTTCAAATCTGGTATTTTTTAAGGGTTAACCTGCGCTAGCTCTATTGCGAGGTACTTTTGGAAACTTTCTGAGGAGCATCCTAATATAACAACAAATCAAAGGAGTCCCTTCCTTTTCCAGTGACTGCCTTTTCAATGTCTAAACAATATTTATTTGGGAATCGATCAATTACTCTAACTTGTAAACTCTCTAATCTTGAAGAAATACTATTAAACCCTTCGGATTATTGAAACAAACTATATGTACAGACAAGTACATTGAGAACTTAAAAACTCACAGGTCTATTCAGAGTAAGAAACAAAAGTGCTTGCCTTGTTCTCAACATCCACTGTCACAGAATTCATCTTTGTCAGAACAATAACAACAGCATTGTCAGCCAATGCAAAGTTTGTGTGTCCAAGTCCATAAACACACACATCAAGCTACAATGAAAAATCAGGTTAGAAAACTAGTTAGTTTGAATAATCAAGGGTGTGATTAAACAAAAGGATCTGGACACTAGTAGCTAAACTTACATACTCACAGTTCACATATAAATACTGTACCTCTTATTAGCTAAGTGCGAGTTCAGTACTGCAAGTTATGGATCCTCGTTTTTTCCTTCCTTGTTTTCTTGGCCCACGCGCTTTGTGCTTGGGCTATAAAAGGAAAGAAAAAACTTGGTCCATTACTTGCCGTATGGACCTCGCACTCGGCTAATAAGAGGTATATATGCACCCACTTTCAAACCGTACAAAACAAACTTCACTGGAAGAATTGTTATCCCCCTCCCCCCCTGAGCAAGGAGTAGTTGTATGTAGTTGTTGCGCATGTCATATAAATTATTGCTACAGAAAAATTTTGTAATATTTATTTAATTATGTGTCATATAAATTATAAAATATATACGTATATAATCTTGAAACTGACAAAAATCAGCAAGAAATCAACAAGAAATGTGTCATTAAACCAGCTCAAGAAGGTCTCCAAAATCAAACAACTTTTCATCAACAGCTGTCAAATTTATTCAAATGATTATCGCTGTTTTGTAGTGTTAGAACTTTACAGACATTGATGAAAGGTCATTTGAATTTTTGAGATCTTGTTGAGTTGGGCCCTGGGCCAGCAGATATGGTCATAGGCATAGCCAATTTTTTATGAGAAACCCTAAGCTTTTCAGGCAGTAATAGTCAGTAGCGCAATGCCAACAATTTTTGGTAGACTTCTTGCATAACAGTCATCTCCAAAAAAAATACGGGTCCAGAATGGGGTCCAGATTGGAGTCCACATTAGGGGTCCAAAAGGGGGGTCCAAAAGGGGGGTCCACGTTTTGTCAACTGTCATCCATTACTAAGTTTAAAGTTACTAGTTAGTATAAAGAACCTCAACTCACCTTGTGTTTTCGACAGAATCTGACTGTCTGTACAACATCGTCTCTATTGGCGACAACCACAAATGCAAGCGGCCGACAGTTCCAAATCAACTTGTTCCAAACCTTCTCAATTTGTTCATTATATGAGACCACCTCAGCCGTAAGTATTTCGCCAGTAATTAAGGGTTTCAATGCCGAAAAATCCTCCATCGTGCATCACATGCTGCTTACAAGAATTTCAGTCCCAGTCCCTTGATCAAACAAATCGGACCCGGAGCATGTCAGAGATTGTCGTATCCAATTAATAGCTGACACACGGTTCGCTAGTAGGCAAATCAGGCCCGGCGGAACCTTAAAAAAACATTGTGAACTCTTTAATATTAAAAGTAAACACAACAATTAGGCGACATCTTTTAACAGGAAAGTAGCGACATTTGACTTGGAAACTGACATTTATTATTTATTTTATCGTCGTTTATCGGCATGCAGAACTCAAGAAATGTTTACTATAAAGAGTAAAAAAAGCTTTAAGAGGCTTGCAGTTGTTAATCTTTCGACATTAGATATCTCGAATTTGTTGCATGCGCATTCTCACCGTAAGTTTTGGTTCATTTGTTCGTTAGTTGACGCATACTGAATGCGCAAAATGTAGGTTTTAGGGAAGCGTCACCTGACATGTCGATTTCAGTACCACGAGAAACGTCATTGTGACGTTTGGGGTTGGGGTTGGTTTCGCGTTATGACGTTTCTAAATGGAAACTTCGTGGTAAGTATCGATAATTAGTTCTAAATCATACACAAAAAATTACAAACAAGTAAATGTCGTGCAAGTGCTCATTCTGAACTTGAGCCTTCTCCTTTGGTGATCAGCAAATCGCCGACGTGCAGCACAAAACAGTACTTAAGTTTAAGACCGGCAAAGATCTTATATTTTGTATTAAATAACATTAAATAAGGCCAAGTACAAAAACATATTAGTGTCCCGTCCGAAATCACCGAAAATATGAGGCGGGAGGTCCTTTTTTTTTTTTATTTTGTCATTTTTTGTTGCTTTCAAAAATATAGGTTTTATGGGCCCCTTGTGGCTTCCGATAAAACAACATAACGGTTGTTAGTAATCGGCGAAACAGCGTAACGAGTAACGGCGTAATAGCGTAACGAGAACCGGCGTAACCAGAATTCTTTTCCATCCCGTGAATTGAGAATAGGTGTAATAACGAGATTCATTTTGGTCCACAAAACTTGAGCAGCAGCGTACCAAAATTTTACGCCCCTAAACCTTTTTTTTGCAATGCAAATAACACATTTTTGTATTCACTTGATTTTTAAGATAAACACACGTCACTGCTCCAGTTCTGTTGTGCAGTTGATGGTCTTTGGTGGGAGAGGCAATCAAGATCCTAATAATTATTCCTTTATCTGTGCCCTTTAAAAACATTTTTTAGTTAAAAGTTAGGCGAGTCAAACATTTTTTCGCGGGAACGTAAGTATAGAAATTCAGTCTCCAGCGCCTAACGTGCTCCCTATGAACGTTTCCGAAGGCAAAAAAATGCGCCGATGCGCGGAATTGAGCCGTCATCACGCATATTGAGACTTTACAAGCAGTGCCATACTCAATAACTTACAAACGTGAGTTGGAAATATATTTTGATTGCAGTCTGAATCAAACAGAAATAGGCTGGACATGACGACTCACATTAAATATTGTTCGACTGGACACTTGGCAGGCGATCAAAACTGAACTTTTTACTGCGGATGAAACCGCGGTAAAACGTCGACGCAAGTCAGTGCAATCTTAATTTTCAAACACAAATTTCTTTGGGCTACTAGTAAGTAGTAAATCATTCCCGTTAGCTTTTGTTTGTCATCAGCACTTCGAAAGCTCCAAGTTTTTGTTTGCAAGTAAAACATTTTTATTTTTTTTATGATTTATTATCGTTGCACTGTTTATAAAGTTTACGGGTCAAAAAAAAAATCGTTACGCCGATTTTTAACTTTTTGGTGTGGAAAAAATAGCTGGTTACGCCGATTCTCGTTACGCCGTTACGCCGTTACTCGTTACGCTGTTACGCCGATTACTAACAACCCAACATAACACCGTATAAACACGTTTATATAGCTAGTTTCAATCTTTAACACCAGCCAATTTTTTGTTTTGACCCTCAATTACTCAGAAATTTGGATCTTTCAACTTCCAGTACACGCTATTTTTTTACAAGAACCAGTAACTTTCGGCTCAGCCTGGGCTGTTCTTAAATTTTTGGCGATTTCAACCTCAAGTTGTTATCAAATTGTTCTTATTTCCTGGTAATTCCACTCGGAACAACAAAACGACGCTAAGAATACGTGTTTGCTATTATTCCATCCTGCTGTACATTTAATATTTGAAACTGTCCATACAGAGTCCGCGGACGTCATGTCATCTCCAGCAGCTTGATGACCCAGCTAATTCTAGCAGGTCTCTCTATACATGTGTATCTCATTCTTTGTACAAGGATTAAAAAAAAATAAACTTTTCTGATCAAAATTTCAAAAAGGAGGCGGGCGGGGACGGGTAACTAATATTTTTTTTTACTTGGTCTAACATAATTGTTTCATTGTTACTATTTTTGGTTGTCTGCATAGAGCAGTTATGACTGATAGCAAAATTAAATCTTTCTATATGAACACCAAGAGAAGTTTTCTCTTGATGAATACTATATATTTATCTGTTTATGCAAAGTGATAGATACTTTATTAGCTCATAGAGTAGCTTGCAATCAGTATAAACTGATCGGCAAAAGCTATTCAGGTAGCAGTGAACAAAAAAGTATATGAACTCACTTTACTGGTGATAATTGAGTTGTTGCAGATGCCAATTTATTCATTTCTATTTGAATGATAAACCATTTATCAGATTTAAGAAAGAGTATGTATACTGTCGATTGTATTCTCACACTGACTTCGGAAATAAGGACAACGATAAAACCATTTTAAATCGTGTTTAGTATTTCTTCCTGCCTCATACACTAAAATATGTTATAGAGGGGTGTCTATTTATAGGAGATGTTCAATTTTGGCACTCACGGCGGCCTCCGATAATTTAGCGTGACGTCCGGCTCATGGGGGTGGGGGGGGGTCCAAATGTCTCAGATACTCGACTGTGTTGAGCACTCTCATGGGCTGGGAGGGTTTTTGAAAACAAATCTAAAGTACCTGTCTACCCTCCGAACAGAAATCTCTTGTGTTCCCACGAAAAACATTCCAGCGATCGCGGGCGATCGTCAGCCTTTTCAGCAATCGGGCGATCGCCAGCGTTCGTGAGCAATCAGTCGGCACATGTGGTCAAAATCGTACCCAGGCTCCGTTCACTTGCGGGGCTTGAGGAGCCCCGCAAGTGAACGGAGCCTGGGTACGAGATTGTCATGTGGTAGGCTATTTAGCCCTTTGTCCCGATAAAGTTTTGCCATTTTTTCTTACTTTCTGCAGTAAAGAATTTGTAAAACCGCAAATTAAAGTATCGGCGGATATTTAGGTTATCAGAATTTGCAAGTATTTCTTTCTGCAAAAAGCAAAAAGAAGTGTCCGATTGCAAAATTGATCCACTTAAAAATTAGATGCATGGGGGTACGTCTATAGAGGCATAGGAGGACGGGCTCATAACATTCAAACGGCACGTGAAAAGTTGCTTTTATCCTCGGACGACAATACAAGTTAACCCAAATTGGGGGAGAGTTATTTGCTTTAAACATTTTTTACGCCGGACTACACGCTTTGTTTTATAAGAACCAGTAACTCTCGGCTCAGCCTGGGCTGTTCTTAATTTTTTGGAGATTACAGCATCAAATTGTTCTTATTTCCTGAAATTTTTAAACAGTGAACTAGCTACCTGGAACATTACATGTAAAACAGCACTAAGAAATATGTGTTTCAAACTGTCAATACAGCATTCGCGAACGTGACGAGCTTCCAGCGCCGGATAACCAAACTAAATTCTGACAAGCTTTGTTTTCATGAACATCTCAATCTGTGTACAAGTTTGAATAAGTATAGTTTCTTAAATTTTTCTGATCCAAATTTCAGCCTGGTGATTGTTCTTAGCTTGTTCTTAATTTTTTGGCAGATCTCAGCCTGGGTGTTCTTATAAAGTTTGTTCTTATAAAAATAAAAAAGCGTGTAGTTCATGTAGCGAGGAAAAGCATGCATTAATTGGAGAAATAACGAAATTCGTTTCTGATTTGGCTTCAGTAAAAACGAACACAAGTAGTTTTTGTCTTGGCATCCAAAAGTAAATTAGAAGACAAACATGCAAAACTTCATTTATATACTTAGCTATAGCGCATTTCAATTACTAAAATATTTTGCAGATTGTACCCTAGCAGTACAAAGACCTGATAAACATCTTGTCTGTAGTCTTGTCTTGTCATATATTTTAGCCCGGTATCAGGTAACATTTTCAAGAAAATAGGTTGTTAATGAAATTCTTTTTAGTTTTTAGTATGTAGACAAACCTTGATAAATTTGTGTATAGCGCGAGTAGCGCAAAACAAGGCTATTAGAAGAACAATGCCGGCCATCAAAATTATTGGGTCAGATTGGGAATGGGGGGGGGGGGAAGATTCCAACACACCCGTTTAGGGCGTTTGTAGCCGTTTTCCCTATTTCCTAATGTCTCGTTTTATTTTACTCTCCGATGGAAGATGAACAAAAAGTTTTCCTTATTTCACTGGTCTTTTATGCACCGATGCTTAAAAGTCGGATAAGTATATAACCCCGTGCATACACTAAAACACTATATATACACAGGCTGAAAACAACTTCCCTGTAGTTACACACAGAGAGATATGATGACTGGGGAATACTACCAAAACTTAACACACTTGATACACACTGTTCCCCTGTAATTGATCAAACCATAGTTCGCTCTATCAACTATGATCAAACTTATCCCCTCTCCTAAGAATTAGAACTGGCTTACGTTTGTGGTTGTACCGACCTGAAGTTGTCTGCCAATTCATCTGCCAATTCATCTGCCAATTCGTCTCTGCCAGTTCAACCACAGAAGTTGTCTGCCAATTCAAACAAACAGCGCCAATCGTCTCGCCAACACCGAATACTAACAAATCCCTCGAAAACATACCTCCAGACCAAATCTGAGCTGAAACGCAACATAATATAAACAGCTACAGCCAGTATTTGCTCTTATCAAAAGTAAAACGAGAATATCGAGATCTTTACCAAGGTCTGGTATTCAAACAACAATAAATCCAATACAATATTTTCAAATCTCTTCAAAAGTCTCATGCACAAAGACTACCTTCGTACAAACCCAGGTCACTCATGAAACCGAACAAGACTTGTTGTACTAAAAAACTATAGGGGGTGGAGTTAGGGATCAGGGAAAAATTGGCTGAAATTTGACGAAACTGGACTTTCAAAAGTTTATAACTCTAACAAAATTGTACGAAATCTCTTCAAAACTCTCATGGACAAAGACTACATTTGCACAAACCCAGGTCATTCATAAAATCGAGAAAGATATGTTTTACTAAAAAAACTATGGGGGTGAAATTAGGGGAAAATTGGCTGAAATTTGACGAAACTGGACTTTCCAAAGTCAATAGCTCTAACAAAATTGCACAAAATCTTTTCAAAAGTCTCATGGACAAAGACTACCTTCGTACAAACCCAGGTCACTCATGAAATCGAGAGAGGCTTGTTTTACAAAAAAACTGTGGGGGGTGGAAGTAGGGGAAACTTGGCTGAAATTTGACGAAACTGGACTTTCAAAAGTTAATAACTCTAATAAACCAGTACGAAACTTCTTCAAAAGTTCTCATGCACGAAGACTACCTTCGTACAAACCCAGGTCACTCATGAAATCGAGGAAGACATTTTTTTACTAAAAAACTATGGGGGTGGAAGTAGGGGAAAACTGGCTGAAATTTGACGAAACTGGACTTTCAAAAGTTAATAACTCTAACAAAATTGTAATTGATTCAAAAAGCTATTTTTAAAATAGTTTGTCCTTTCATTTGATCTACTACACGCTGTTTTCCTTAAGTGTTCGCTCGATGGCTATATCTTGGGCAGCATTTGTTGTTAAGTAGATAGCTTGTTGTGCTAAACAAATTTACGAGGAGGCGGTTGTGTTTTTCGACCAGATCATACGTGTTATATTGGGTAATGGAAAACGGCGCTTATAGTATCTCGCTAAAAATTCTCGTAGGACAGTGAGATACGGGGCATCGATCTCCGGACCTTCCGCATATCTCATGAGGTCTGCCCAGCTTTGCAAAGCCGACGTTCTACTACTGAGCTAAATCCCCCACTTTGTTTGCAAGCGTCTTTATTTGATTCTTTTATTATGAAACTTAGGAATAAAATGGCCAAAAAAGCTCTGAAAAAGTGGAGATGCAAGGCATCGATTCCCGGACCTTTCGCATATCTCATGAGGTCTGCCCAGCTTTGCAAAGCGGACGCTCTACCACTGAGCTACATCCCCAACTTGGTTTGCAAATGTCTTTATTTGATTCTTTTATAATGACACTTGGGAACAAAATGGATAAAAAAGCGCTGTAAAACTGGAGATGCATGCGGGGCATCGATTCATGGACCTTCCGCATATCTCACGAGGTTTGCCCAGCTTTGCAAAGCGGACGCTCTACCATTGAGGCTTTTGCATACCTGCTTTCCTTTCGTTAATTGCGTTATAACAAAAACTTTTATAAACATACGACAAACATTCTAAAATAGAGAACCGATATTCAATCTAATAAGAATAACCCACGGCCCACATTCATATACGTTAAGATAAAGATGAAAACTGTATATAAAAAATTACAGTTCCTTCAATTTCTTATGAACTTTAAAATTCGTCTTAATACAGTACAGTTAAACTTTGTCATAAACATAAAAAGATAACTTTACCAAGTTATTTTTCATCGCAAAAATAGGACCCACATTCAGCAACATTGCAGCACTGTGGCATATATAAGATTGAGAAGAGCTCTAGGAACAAATCCTAAAAAACAAGTATCCTCCCTTTCTCAGACATTCGGTGACATTCGGTGGGTTTCGGTGGGATCTTTAGTTCTCAGAGTAGAGTCAAGTAGAGGGCGACTCAGTCAATTCGGCGGAAGGATCTTGGGGGAGGGGGAGGTCCAGGGAGCATGGGTATGCGAACTAGCTGAAGTAACTGAGGAAAATTTTGAACGTACTTACCTTATTTCCTCGAATAAATGCCGTAGCATTTATTTCATTGTTCATGATTTGAGTGCGGCACTTAATCGAGGGCGGCGTCTATTTAAAATGCTGTTGAATTTTTAAAAACCTACCGTAACTTTATTTTAAAAAGTAGAAGCAAAAGATACAGTTCTTAATCTGGCTGTACCGATCAAGCTTTACATATTTAAGACTACAACTTCAGTTACGTGTAATAAATCAGATTCTTACAATTCAGTGTTAAAGATTTTTATCTGTGCCTTTCAAACTTTAAACTAACAGGGTGCGGCGTTTATTAAGATTTTCCAGTTGACTCTCAGGTGCAGCGTTTATTCGTGGGCCGCGTTAATTCGAGGGCGGCGTTAATCCGAGGAAATACGGTATAGGTCTCGGAGATGTCCTTCCCTGCATTCTAGGATCGTTTTGTTCGTTGGTAACGTAATTTGGTGCCAAGGGAACCTTGATATGGTTTTATTGTTGATAGACGGAATTCGACACGGAGGCGACTGGAAAATTAGATACGGAGGCGACTGGAACCTAGCGGAGACTGCAGAGCATCTTGGGAAGTGTGCCAAACAAAATGGCGCCTGAAGTTGAAAACCTGACATATTTGAATGAAATGCGCAAATACTTCGAGACTAATGGCAGAACTAAAGATTTTGTAGCTCATACTTCGAAGGTAATTGACACTTTAATTTGTGGCATTATCAGTGTCGTTTAAAATGTGAATGATTGACGGCCCGCCGTCACCGTTGACTGCCACGAGCGCATTGACATTCTATTAAAAGTATAAACTATACTTATAGTATAAACAGTAATAAGAATTGAAATACCAAAAAGACTTTTTACTTAAGTTTTTCTGTTCAGAGGGAAAGCAGTTTTTGAATTTTATCAGGTACATTCTGTGGCGTGGAGTTGTGATGGACGGAGACTGGCGTCTGGCTCCTTTGACAGAACAGTGAGCGTGTTTGCCCTGGAGAAAGACCGGCTGGTAAGTCAATTTCTAGGGTGAAGTTTTTATTCAAAGTACTAGTGGCTTTTTTAACCTATGCAGCTTCATCTTGAATGTCTTTTGAGCCCGTCTCCCAGACCCAAAAGACTGCACAGGTTAAAAAGTTAAGTACTTGACCTGAGCCTTACCTGATTAGAATAATATACATCCAGTCCAGACATTCCAGTGGTAGTACCACTAGCCAGCCTCCCCCAAAAGGTTTAGCTCTGCCAGCTCATAATACTTAATGATCTTCCAATGTCATGCTTTTCTTGCTACCTAAAACAAAATGTCACTACTCGGCATAAGGATTTAAGGGTCGCACCTAGCGGGGGGCAGGGTGCCCCCCCCCCCCCAGAGATTTGACAACGTGACTCTAATGCTCTTAAAAGTGTCATCTCTGCCCCCCCCCAGTAATAAGAGAAAACATATCAGCACTGCCCCCCTGCTCAAAAATGGCTAGGTACAGCGCTGGATTTCTAGTGTCAAAGGGGTGAAAATTAAAGTCCCTTAAGAATAATACTAAGATCTGTGGTAATGAAAATCAATAGGGGTAAAAAATACCAATCACTTGAGCTGTTGGCACACCCTGCCATTGCAATCTCTGTCACTTTATAAATTGAATACATAGACTAAGGTTCATTGCTGGGAAAACCTTTTCCACAGAATTGGGTTTCACGCAATATTCAAAACATTGGCCCTACCAATCAGAGTTTGGTTGAATGTCGATAACCAGTCCTACCCAGTCCTAGAATTCCTACCCAACTCACAGAGTTGACTGTCCCAGACTAAACTGACTAAAACATCTGATCTGTTTGTCCGGTCTAACGCCAAGTAGTTGGAGCATGTACTGGTACAGCCATACTACACTGTAGATACTGGTGATATCTAAGTCTGTTTGCAAAACAGTGACAACACGTAAATGTGCCCAATACTTGGTTACAATCATTGAAGTGCTTCATTAGCATTCTCATTACCCATAGTTGCCAGACGAATGAGTGTAGCTGATTTATGTATAGTATCCTCTCAGCCAATTTTCCTCTATGCTTTGACGGCAGACTCGCTAGGTGAATCTAAAGGGGCATGGAGAGAGTGTGGACCAATTGTGTTGGCATCCCAGCAACCCAGACCTGTTTGTGACAGCTTCAGGAGATAAGACGATAAGGATTTGGGATGCTAGAGGTGCAGCCAGTTGAATTACTTTTGGCATTCCAGTGTTCTTCTCAGGATCTTACCAAGACCAAGGGGTGGTTGCTACTTAATCCAAAATGGACAGTGGGACTGCAGGGAGGGAGGGGGAGGGGGGGGGACTGGTGTATCACCAGGCCTGCATTTAAGTATTACATAGTATATTTGCAATGATTAAATTTGCTTTTAAAAGCCACTGCTGCTTTTGTTGAATGCATGTTATGAGTTAAATACAAATTAGTTTAAAGAATGCAGATAGCTTTTAAAGGCAAAGATTTAGAGATAAAGCTTTAGAAGCGGCTGGTCTGTTTTCAGTATTATTTGTTATTGGACAAGTGTGTACTTTTTCAAGGCAAAGCGGTGTTATCTCTAAGCCAAGCAGCAGGTTTTTAAGCCAAGCAGGAGGTATTTTATGCAAAGTGGCCCACTTGCCTTAAAGGCTCTAGGGAGAACACTGCATTCTGTACACTGTTTAGTGAAAGATTAATATTTCATAAATTTGTGAAAAGGATACTCGTCTGGTATATGGTATGTTGCAGTTACAATCACTGCTAATCGTATTCTCTGCTTGTTCCAGCCAGTAAATG
>JAOBRG010376455.1:0-25989 GCA_027574985.1 Umimayanthus nakama
CATATAAGGAAAACATTTCTCTCTCCATTGCAATTCATTGTCATTCATTGTACATTCCAAGAGAAATCTATTTCTTGGTTATAAATCATGCATATAGTGCCATAGAAGCCCTCAGCTCAGACCACAAGTTGGTGTCCATGAGAAAGTGAATAAGTCTAACAGCACCAAAGCAGAATGCTAAATGCCCCTCCTTTGACTGGAGATGCCTCACTAAGAGCCAAGATCTACAATCAAAGTTCACCACTGAAGTGAGAAATCGTTTTAACCCTCTGTCAGTCATTGAGGACCCTAAAGAAACCTACCAGAGTTTTACCCATCATAACGCTGCAGCAGCCAATGCGTGCATTCTGCGGAAAGAAAAACCTTAAAGGTTGCAGAGATCTTAACATTCTGAAATTGCTGAAGCAAGGGCAATGACTAAGATCACTCTAACACTGCAGACAGAAGAAATGGAGAAGGCTAATAGATTAGAATCGGTGAATCTAAACAGACAGTACCACATGGCTTGGAGCATTGTAAATGAAATCAGTGACTGCAGGAAGACCTTGGAATGCAGTACCAAATTGATGATGTTATCCTTTCTGATTTGGAAATAGACGATGTTTCCTTCACCTTGGAAGAGCTTACCCACACCAGAAGTGCTGGACTTGACAACATCCCCCATGCCGTCCTTTAGTCATGCAATCTTGACGATATTGTACTTCAGTTCTTTAACCTGAGGCCTTACTGAACAATCACAAGCAAAACCAATGGTCCCTTTCCAACTATTTTAAGTGCCAAAACCAGGAAACCTCTCTAGTGTTGATAAATATTGTGGCATCAATTTAACTTGTACCATCGTGAAAATGTACAATCCCATGATACTATAGTATATGGGACCCGCTGGACACACACCTTTACAACAAACAGACAGATTCTAGGAGTAGGACCACAGCTAGCCACATCCTGGCTTTGCAGAGAATACTCAAAGAGGCTCGAAAAAACAACCTTCCTGCCATAATCCTGTTCACAGACTTTACGAAGGCCTTCGACTCTATCCACTGGGGAAGAATGATCCATAACCTTAAGACCTTTGGTGTCCCCCCATGGCTCCTAAAAGCTATTGAGCTATGTACACGGGAACTCATGCAAAGGTTGTAACCCCATGCTGGTGAAACAGATGAGTTTGACATCATTGTTGGTTTTCTTCAGAGAAATACCCTTGCTCTATTTTTCTTTGTAATTGTGCTTGACTATGCCCTCTAAAAGGAAATCAATAGCAGAGAGCATGACCGGGATTTACTGTCATACCTAGGCTCTCTCCTAGATACATCAGAGTAGCAGTCACAGACTATTTATTATTAACTAATTATTTTTTGGCAAATTTTATGCTATTTTAAATGTTAGTTTGACAAACGTTTCACCTCAAGCAAGCTAACTAGTACATTGTTATTCAAAATAAAAGCCAATGAAAGATGAAAGATATTGAGGCGAGTTTTTTTCACTGAAAATCTTCATGTTTTGGCTTTGCCACATACTACCCTCTCACCCCCTCCCCCACAAAAAAGACATCTGAGATTTCTCTTCACCAATGATTATAGTGTCACTTGATTCACAGAAATTTGACTTTCTGAACCAACTGCACAGTAAAAGACAACCGAATAAAGCACATTTGAAAGGAAATACCATGATTATAGTCAATCAGAATTGCCTAGTTTTCTGCATGAGACCCCTTTCTTGTTAAATATAGACACACACAATCATAAACAGAGTATACGAAACTTGGTAATATCAAAGCCTCGGTTTGATTTGGTTGTCATGCATGGTTGATAGCTACATGTACGTACATGATTACAAGTATGACTGAGTGAACTAAGTTAAGGTTTCACCAAGCCAGATACAATAATGTCATGTATTTTTGGATACACCAACCATCTTGAACAAGATTTCTGCCAGCATTGTGAATTGTAGGAAATGTGAACAATAGCCTTTACACTAATCCTGCCAAACAAGCAGTCATCATGCAATTTCCTGCAGAACAACTACTTACAGATATGAAATTCACTGACAACAAAAACTGATTCTTTGATTGAGCTGACATGCCAATCAAACAGCAACAAACCAAAGCTAAACACTGTGTTTTATAATTATCTTGCATCTAAAGATGTCAGGCTTCATTTAACTACTGCTCAGTTCTGAATGAAGGATAATTTAAGACAAATCTACATTGAGGAAATATATACAAAGGACATTTTGTGTCTCTGACAGACTTGTAACATATTGGGATTACTACTTGGTAGTTTAACCTTCAAACTCAAGAAATAATCAATCCTAGTACAAACAATAATTCACAATGTGGTTAAGAACTATTCAAGATTGTGGTGAAAAGAAATGATTGTTTAAAGCAACTGAACCCATGGAATATTTATAAATATATTCATGATCTTACTTTCCATTCAAGGAAGTATTTTACAATAGTATTGAAATTGAAAAAAATACAGAAAGTGAGTATCACACTGGCATGATGTGTTCTGCCACCAGAGGTTTAAGGTAGCACAGCATTTTGCTAAAAAAAGATGTATGACATGTCAGCAGTCAGGTCTTTTTAAAAACAGGAAGCAAACACAATCGCATTTTGAACTGCATGGTTTATATAGGGAATGAGATCAAATGTCTTTTAATCTATGTCAAATGGAATTGATTCTATATTTGTTGGTTCCAATATTTAAGACTACTTTGAAGTTTATATGAAGGGCTGGAGCTGATATCCAGATCATTATCTCTTCCATAATCACACCACATCTCAATAAAAGGATAATGACAACCTTATCCTCAACAAAACAGGATAGCCGAATGTCAGAACACTGCCTCAACTGTCTCCCAAATCTTGTTTAGAAACCACAAACGACCATGCCTGACTGCTATACTTCATTAAATCAGACTTACTGGAGCTTTCAACCAGTAACCGTTTTTTTTACGTTGTAGATTGTGGTTTTACTAGATTGGTTCCTCAAATCAAATTCTATAACTTATTTTTTAAACTTGAGGATGTCAGTTTCATGTTGTACATTTCTAAAAAGAAAGGAGCCAAATTCAAAGTGAATACCGTCCGGGTTTAGCTGGGTTTCACCTAAATCTAAATAGTTCCGAGCAAAGAACAAAAGTAGTACACTCTGTACACTAAAGTTCAGTTGTAATTTTATCCAACACTATATTTTCATGATTACTGAAGCTTGGAATATTAGAATATAAACAACGAACTTCTTGAAGACTTCGTACATGCAGTTTGACTACTTTTTAAAATACAAGTTATCTGACAAACTTGGCCATACAGCTGATCTATTCTCTGATAAAACATGTTTGTTCCGAAATTATCTGGAAGGACTATAGGCTTGGCGACGCAACTGATCCGAGTTGTCCATCATCCCACATCAACTGGAGTCCTTAAAAATACAGGCCTTCCTTTTCTTTTGTCTACAATATCAACTAAACGTCAAAAATGTTCTTACCAGTTGACTCACCCCAAACAAACCAGCCATTACAGACGTTAAGCAAGAAGTCAATGTCTAAACAATAACAGAGAGGGGAACAAAAGCCGTAATAAAAGGTCGCAGAGAGCGCGAGCAGTCGCAAATTTTGAGCCCTGGGAATTATATTAATGCCGTGGGGATTGTTACAAACATCTCTCTCGCCCTCACGAACACTCAAGCACAAATCACTATTACCCCTTCGCTTCTCCAATAATCCCTCAAACTGCCTCAAGGGTGCAGTTGTGATTAACGAAGAAAATCTATGCCATCAATACGCATATTGTAACGAACCTACGTCCACCATAAAACAGTCGCCAGTCAGAGTAGGTTCTGCTCCACTAGTCGCCAATAAACTCCTAGTAAATAAAGCTGGACGGTTTTGGCCTGCCGCGATCACATGAGGGAATTGAACTACGCACCAAGGTTATTACACAGAAATAGGCTGCGTGATGACCGATCGCAGCCAATCTCATTTGCCCCAAAACTCCTCTGTGCTAAAATGCTATGTCAATATCGTTTACACTTCAAGCACAGCTCATTCATTGTTATTTCATAAAAATCCATAAAAAAAACTCCATAACTAGCTCAACAACTTCCTGCCTGGCAACGTAACTTGACAAAGAAATGAATGAAACTGAGGTTTGCGCGAGAAAGCGAGATTACACGATGCCCAAGCTATCGCGCAACGACGCGACAAGCTAAATTGCAACAGATATATAACCGCGTCTACACTAAAAACCGACTCGGTAGCCTGGAAAACCACTCAGAGTCAGTATATTGAATAAAGGAACTCACCTCGACATTGACAGCCTGATCGATGTCGATGTCCCCCGTTTTTCATCCGCTTTCTCGTGCGAGATGGCTTTGTGGGCCTTGCGGAGTAATCCGTGCTTCGCCGATTTAGTCGGCCCGTCGTGTGTAATTCATTCTGCATCGAATCAAATTTAAATGCCGTTTTAGTTGTTGGTTAATTTTCTTGTACTACAAATCAGTTCGACCACAAGAATTAACACCAACGAAACATCGACAGAAGACATCACACAAGAAATGAAGCCCTAATCACGATATAAAACTCCGCTTCACCGACTGCCTCATTTCATATCAACTTACAAACTGGCTGAACTCCGTACCTCATTCAAAAGAGTGACAATTGTTCTTTCTCCGATTGGTCTGATCGTAGCATTTACCTTTCCTGTTGAGTTTGAACTGACATCAGTTCCATTTGAGTTTAGTGGCGGTGCAGCAGAGAAGTGTAGTCGAAGTGCATTATTACTTGATGAAAGCGAAGTTCTCTCCTTGCATCTATCGTTTAATTTGTTCAGTTCCCGGAATACCATCACAAATAAAATGATAAACACAATATTGCAAATGAGTGAGAACAGAGTAACGTAAATCCATTTCACTGTCTTGAAACTTGATGTTCCACACAAACATTTCCTGTGCGCGATTTGTTCTTGATCACTGCATTTTTCTGCTTCGCTCTCCCCCGATGACTTTTCCATAATGGCTCAACCCACAACCACCACGTGTTGATAGTAAATTACTGAACGTGCAGCCTGCAAGCGCTCCAGGTTTTTGCGAGCTTTCCATGCGACTTCTACCAAATATTAATTAACGAAACCTTGATCTGACCAACGCTCAACTTGTGGATGTGATCAATTGATCCCACTGTGGGTACCACCAGTTAGATCGAATGCTCCGAGTGCAAAACGCGCCAAAATTCTGCCGAAACAATTGACTGTCAGTCCTCGTCAGGCTCTTCGCGCACGTGTGATGGGACCAAAACAAGGCAGTATGACAACACGAACCGCTTTCAACCAATCAGCACCTTCCTATACTGATAAGGGTCTGTTGTAAATAGTCGCTGATTGGTTGAGAACAAAGGACATGCTACTCTTCACACCTTCGGACCAATGGTATTGTCTCAAGTGTGGAGTCAGAAAACACTTAAACGGTTTCTTTAATTGTTCGTTTGTCATTCAAATGGATTCTTTGTCAAGCCTGCATTGCTTCATTGCTTCCCCCGTCGTGTGCCGAAGATTGAAGGCAGGAATACAGCCCTTATCAGAACTAAAGTCGTCATAAGCATTTTAAATTCTGTATCCGGCTCCATAGTTCTGTGAAATTGAGCATATTAGGACAGCGAGCTGAGCATTTACGCGAATTTAGACAGAATTTTGGCGGACTGCCATGTTTGCGCACCGAGCACATGGAATACATTACTACAGTTCGCCAAGTCAATCAGGTGACGAGGAGCTGTGTAGCGTGACATGGCTGCTACGAGTTCGGGGGCGGGTGAGCTGAGCAACACGGCTGCCAAGCAAATGCACATTAAATCGGGGTTGGGCCCAAGAGCCACGCGCCTCGCTCTTGATTTTTATTATCAGAGAGCTTTAAGTTTAAACCTACACACACTTTAATCTTAACATTCTCAACGCCCAGGTTCACAAGGCCATCGGGTTCTGGGTAAACATTGTAAAGATCACCAGATAAACAGGAAATTGATAATCAAGTGTTTGAAAAGAAACTCGCAAAAATTGCCCCGGTTTTGTGTACGACTAAGAAATAATTTTGTTGGACCAATATTTGACAATTGCATTCCAGAAGATTTTAAGATTTGTTGGCTTGCACGGCACAAACACAAAAGCGAAGACCGTGCGACCGGGGTATATCAAACAGATATTGTTCGACCAGAAGCCAGTCTTTGACACTTCCGTTCAGATTTTGTAAACGGAAGTTTATCTAACCAAGGCTTGAGCAATAGATGACTACAGTAGTAGGCCGAGTTTTTCCTTTCACCTGTACATGTACGTACAGCCTGAAAGGTCGTGGGCGTGAGCAAGACCGGCTTCGATAGGTTCAGCAGCAGACTTATGACAAGAATGCAAGGAAACTGAAAACTAGACAACGCATTAGCTTGCGGTTGCCAGTAACCACCAATTTCTCCCTTCCTGGTGCGGGCAGGAGGTGAAAACGGGCGAACTCAAACTACGTAGAAAAACGAATGACGCAGAAGACGGTGTGTAACTCGAGTGCTTTTGCAACAACCAATCTGCCCTCGCAAGATGACAGCTCTCGGTACATATATTCTACATGATTATAAGTGCGCGCATAAACCTAAAGTAGCCATGACTAACACAGTAAAAAGGCCAGACTGAGAGATGTTTCTGGAGGATAGAACGAAGCTAATTATGCCGACAATACCAATTCAATCATTGTCAACAATCCCAGTACTTAAACCGTTGTGTCGTATTCTTGTGCCAAAGCATCTCAAAGCTCAATATCCCCGACGCAAACCCCCAGGAGGGTTTTTGCGGCGTTCCAATATATATAATTCGTGCAGGGATTTGCAGTGCAGTTTTCCGCAAACTTTTACGTGTCCAGATCCAAGGAAACGAACCAAGGAATTAATTGGTTGTCTAGCAACACTAAAACTAATTTTAAGTGAAGGACGATAATGTAGCCGATTGAAGAATCTGGAATGCGGACAGTTTTTAAGCCGTTTGAACTAAAGAGTGAGTTCAAGTAAAACTTTCAGTAAAACGAACTTCAAAAGCATACACCAGGAAATGTGCCAGGATTTACAGTGTGATTTTTTATCGGCCCACAACACACAAAATCGTATTCGCAACAGCTGAAAGAGTAGTTACTAGTTTAGTTACAGTGTTTACTCATCGTAATTCTATTGAAATCAAGATATACATGTATCTGATAAGAAAAATGTTAATCGTCCGACATGTGCTATGTGGAACAGTTCGTCTCCTATTATGAAAAAAAATCCAAACGTTCATAAATGAAATTGAGTTTCTTTTGTAGTGATTTTGGGTTTACAGGATTGGAATGTGATTCCTTTCTACCACGCTTTTTCCAATTCAAATATTTTCTGCGAGATTGAACCAGCTCAATGTACACACACGTATGCTTGCAATTGTTTATTGTTTTTTCTTGAGCAAACTAATTTCTAGAGAAAGAAAGCAGTGTCAACCTCAGCTTAGGTTTTGAGAACAAACAATCATTCACTTGACGAAAGTTAAAGAAGGTTAATACAACACAATGAAGTCCTTTTGAACTGCTGGATATCAATCCCGAGGAGACAAGGCGAGGTGAGGGAGAATAAATAATACCTATACTAAAATAGCATACGGATAAACCGGCCCTGCTTCAAAGTTCAATCCATGGGTCTTACAACATCAAATGCATGTAAAACTGAACTCGTCTATACTCTAAAAAAAAGCCAAATGGGTTGAATAGAATAGCTACTGTACTGAATTTATCAATATGCACGTTATCCAACTTTACTCATCATTCGCAAGCTAGACGATCTGGAGTTAGTATGGAAAGCTTCCTCTAGTGGGCTTTTTACAGCTGAGCAATTGACCTCACGTGCCGATTATAACACCGATCATCGTATCCTCAGTATCCTCGCCATGTATTTATTCCAAGCAACGCCTGTGGCACCATACACAGTAAAATTACTATGAACAGCCGAGTTTATTTATTTTCGGACGTCACAGTAGTTACTAAGGAAAAAGCTCCTATTTCCGGGGATTGACTCCAACTTCCGATAGTCGGACGGGAGTGCCTTTCCATTTCAATGTCAGCCAGTTGCTTTGTTTTCACAATGATTTGACTCAAGAACAATCAATGGAATGTTTCTTGTTCAGTTATATTCAAACTATACCCAAGTTATATTCAAACTATACCCCGAAGGCATTTTGTCGCGCTTAGGCCGTTATTATTATTCAAACCCGTCCGATAGTCAGGTTCACTGATCGCTGCCATCGAAAACGTGGGCTTGCTTTCGAATGGTGCCCCGCAGTTGGTAACCCAGCTGCGTCGGGACGCAGACACGTGCGGCTGCAGCGCATGCTCAGCCAGTAGCAGTTGACGTCAACAGTCGTATCATGTCAGTACTATCACTCTCTTCATCTAGCGACCCCATAGGGCAACGGGTTTGCTCAGAATATATTCAAACTCCATTAATTTCATCACTTTCTGTCTAACAGAACCAAATAACCAAGAAAAACATCTACATAGTATTATACCAATTGCCTGTCTAGTTAGGTGTACTCAGAAAAAGGTTAAAGCCGAAAGGCTTCGGGGTTCCCTTTTTTTGTATGACTGGTCGTGCAGAACTGGACTGGAGGCGTGGTTGAAAACTTGTGTCCTTACAGTTACATACGCTTTTTTGTAAATAAAGCGCAGTCTGTAAAACTGTTTTCAGACTAAGTGTATTTGGCTTTCATTTTGGCAATGCCATGCTCAAAATGTTCTTAACTTGTTCATATTGGCGTCTGGTATTAACTCAAAAATATTCGCATATTTTGTCATTACCGATTTTTAAACACAGCAATAAAAAGTTACAATAGCATATCCCAAACAATAATTTCCCGGTAAGCTAGTGGTTGTAAAAATTATAGTCAACAATGTTGGGAGTTGTTGGCACTTGTTGCGTGGTGCATGCAAACGAACGCAACAACTGCCAACATTGTATTACAGGCAAAAAAAAGCATTGTTGGTGGTCGTCTAAAAGCCCAAGCAAACGGACGCAACATTTTTGGCCAACATGACGCAACGTTGTTAGGCCCGTTTGCGCTGATGGACCGTAATCATAATGGCGCCCAAAACATCAAGTCGAGGCTGGACGGGGTTGATCGTCTTTATGGCCCTTACGCAGAATTGCAAAATGGCGAACGCTACTTCAAATTGTACGGCTGTTGTTCTCACTGAAAATGACATCACAGGAGTTGTTTTAGAAATTACGAAACTCGAAAAATTTTGACGAATAGGCCTGTCCGACCTCGACTTGATGGTTTGGACGCCATTATTGATACGTTGCACGTTGGCACATTTTAGCATTTGTTGCGTATAGTTCGAAACCGGTCAAACTCTTGGCGCAACAAGTCCCAGCGTTTCTATTGTATGTGACATGCCCCGCGAAGCGTAGCGCAGCACTGTTCACTCGTTTGCACTGATGGAACCACAACAAAGTTGGCCTCGTGAAAACGTCTGCGCTTGCACATTGCATTCTTTCTTCAAGATTAATATACCATAACGCTCGCTAGCACTCCGCCAATTTAAAAAGAGAAAAAAAATGTAAAACATTCATTTGCGCGTGCACGTACGTGGTGGGGTGTGCCACTAACAAGCCCCCTCCGCATGACTGCTACCGGTGCGGCCACGCCCTACGGACCCGATCAAGACTCCAGACGATAAAATGCCGAAAAGTTATCCAAAGAAAAGATAACGAAATCCATACTATTTGCCTCATTCAGTCCGATTCTATTGCTCCTTCAAACTCAGAGTTACTTGTGGCTAAGTTACAAGATGGCTGCGGTAGGTCTTCCCACTCACGTTATCGCCGTCTGAACTTATTCTCACCATGAACTGTACATATCAAACTGACAAACTGAGTAATGTAAAAAATTACGTCCGTTTTATAGCTGTCGATCGATACTGATCAAAGATAATCTTTAGGGTTTGTTTTCTACTTTTACGATAACTCTTTTTCTTATCTCAGACGATCGGTCATGTGATCACTTTATAGTTTATTGCCTCCTAAAGACCCTCACAGGAAAGCGTTCAGTTTTCTCATCGTTGTGATTCCAATAGTTGGAAAGATACATGCTGTATAAACTGCTGAAAAAAGATTTGCAGATTTGGTGTTTAATAATATCACTTCGATACTTGTAACTCGACTAACAAATATATCAAATGGCCGACAGTGCAGTGGCGACAGAATGTGGGTTATCTCCTTGTATCTAATGAACTATCGACCTCTTGGCTAATATGACAACTAAACCTGTCACCGATTAAAGATAAAAATCAAGAAAAGGGGAAATTCGGCAGCTTAGTTTTGATAACAGACCATTTCCTGGCCTGGTTGTTCCTGCACGCTGCTGCCATTACATCTCGTTACGGCATTTGGCACAGAGAAAAGAAGAAAAGTCAGTTGTTTATCAATTTATAATTTCAATTCAGGGTGCAGTTTATTATAAGCTTAAGCACAGTCAAAGTTTTTAAAACCAGTTCGGGCTTGGGACTGAAATGAAAAAAATTTCTCAGTTCTCAGAGCCCCGCTCAGTTCAGCTGCAGAGATCAATGCTGCACTCCGCGCCATACATGTGGTGAGAAAGATTGTTAAACCGGCTATCTAAAAGAATTTGCTTCAACAATTAAATTTCGATGAGTGACTTGTTCCCTGCACACTTGTACACCCGACCACGCTATGAACACGCAAACATGGGTCACTTCGCCAAACTTTTGAGACAACTGCAAAAGCACGGAAGTGGAACATACTTACTGATCAAATAATGGTAAACATTCCACAAGCTTGACAAGATGGCTATTTCCGAACGACTGATTGTGCATTCGGTCGGTTCAGACAGTCACACTAAAGAGCTTTTCTTAATGCTGATGCTTAAAACTGTTGAAAAGGAGTATAATTGGATTAACCGTTTTGTTACTTTGCGGTAAACACATTTGAGGTATATTTGTACTGTTTACTTGATGAAATTTAACTGCTTCGTATCTCCATTCATCTTTCATGAGACCTGTCTTCATCTAGAAAGTGAAAGATGCCAGATGCATTTCTTAAAAACTCTGACACCTCGCACAGTTTTCATCACGCTTCAGTCTTACCTGGTAAATACAACTTTAAGTTTAATAATGAAACAAAGCATTTTAGGAAAGATCAGACTGACATCAAGAATAATTCGATGGTATGCATATGGTAGTAGTTTGTTACTACGCACAAATTTACGCGAAATACCTTTTTTGGTCTGATGTTAATCTTTTTACGCTTTCAGCCTCATTTTTTTTAAAAACAAATTGTTCTCAAACTCTTAGTTGCATACCATAGTTGCCTTCAGCACTTCTTGATACCAAAAAACCTGATAAAGTTGGTCGTTCGAGGCAGAGCTGGCCACTAAATTGTACTGACAGGGTTAGGCAGAGCAGTCGCCGAATTCAGTTAAAAGTTCTCTAGTAATTCAATTAGAACAATTGCATTTGAAAAGGTTGTTTGGTTACATTTTAGTCTTTAATATTGCATCAATGATTTAAACTCGAAGGAGTTGTTTCCTGAGCAAATATTTCCTGTAGAGTGTTCCTAATTGCAAAAATTCATTGTTGGAGCACATCATATGGCGACAATTACATTCATCACCTTGATCGTTTTGATAACAGAATCAACACAAACGCCTTTGTGTTGAGAAAGAAAAACGTCCAGTATTAAGCCCATGTAGATAGTAGATCCTCAACACGTGGCCTGAAAAGACAACAGCATTTGATCCACTTATATGTAGGCTCTCTTTTTGCTGCAATATCCCTACAAATCTTCTACAAACTGTCAAATGAAGTTTAGTTTTAAAACAAGTATAGAGAATTCACTGGTTGTCGAACTCTCGATTTCAAAACTGATCATCCGTATAAAAGCTTCTTTTTTTTCTGTGTTGCACCACAGTTTTAAGAACAGCTCGAAGCATTTCTTTCTGCTATTCAAGCCACCTGTTGTGTGAAACTTGATTGCTTACACCGTTGTCTCATTTCTGAGGTTTGTCGCTGACTCGGTCCCTTTGAACAGAGCTGCATTGTTTCTTCAAGATCATACTTGGATTAGTTGATTTGCCAATGGTTACGGCCCGATAAACTAAAGCGGCGATAAAACATAAGCATATGAATGAGCGACGCGCGCCGCGGCAATCGATGTCTGTTGCAGGCCGCTTTCCATTTGTCCAATCTGACTGATCCGATCAGTCAGTCCTTATATGGAACGCACAAGTTCTCCGAATAGCCTTGCTCATGGATCAGAGTTCCTGGTCGGCGAAAGCGCGGGAATTCGGAGAGTTGTGGCTGGAAAAACGTAAGCTCGTGCATTGGACCTTTCCATTTAAACTGGCCAGAAACAGTTCCTTTCGACCGACCTGACCGGGCGAAATGAAAGTCACCTACTCGATAAATTTTGCAAGTTTTTCCGTTTTCAATCTTGGCTGAAACGGTTTTCTAGCCCAAGGCTGAGTAAAGTTGAGGAATGTACGAAAATCGTACATAAAGCTTTAATCTCCAATTTGCACTTCCTTTGTGCGTGTGCAGCTATCTATTATACTATTTCTTCGAGCAGATCGATTGGCCCTGGCAAAGGTCTTGAAAGACGCTCGGATGTGATCAGTTTCAGGGATTGCGAGCTGCATCCAGGCAAAGAAAGTAAGCGTAACCATACAACTGACATCTGAAATGCACCAGAAGGTTTTCCGTACATGTCTCTTTGTACCAAACGGTTATGATAGCTGGACAGCTTATACGGAAAGTGTAAGATGGAAGACAAACCAAGTGAACTAAAATTCACGCCGATCAAGTTTTCATCTCTATTTCGTGAAACGTTTTCCTTTGGTCAATCGTGGTCAATCGTGATCAGCAGTGCTGATGGGCAATTAGTCTCGTCATTCTTGAAGTCGAGGACAGTTCGTTAGTTTGCACTAAATTAACGGAACGCGTGTGTATCCAATAACATTAATAGATTTTCATAAAACAGTGCTGAAATGTGGTCGAAAGTGATAAGGGTACCTCGATGACCAATTTCCTTAGTTTGGCGTAAAATGTAATCATTAAGATTGGATTCACAGTTCAATGGGATTAGTGCTATCAAAAAGAAACAAGAAGTCTAAAAAGGAAGTTTTGCGGTGTAAATCCGCCAAATTGATGTCTGGCAAAAGATATTAGTCATGTTAATTAGATATACAACGTCCATAGGAATGCAAGACCGACCTCATAAGGATTCATTGTCCCGGGACGGTAGGTTGTGCACCGTTTCGAACCGCCCAACGCAGTGTGTAGGGGATGGCCGCGCAACACATAGAGAATGCTTGCCTGGGTAAAGAAAGTCTGCAGATTGTCTAACAGGCCCCGAGGCGTTGGGCCGCATCCGCCGCCCCTTTTGGTTCTGATGTTCACGCGTTAGGAGCACGGCATGTCAAGATCGTACAGACGAGTTCTGATTATCCGAGCTGTCTCGCGGTCATCGTTGACGGCGGTAAATCACAGAAAATTGGACATACCAAAGTACCAGCGCGTCTTGTCACTTGGCAGGTGTTCTTCGTAGGCTCTTACCTTCGAGGGAGAACGAGTTCTACAATGACGCGCAGAGAAGCCAGGCCGGCGATAGTAGAACCTCAGCCTACAATCACACATCGAGTGAGCACTACAAAGGACAAACTTGGAGCCTTCGATATTAGTTGATCAAAAACAACACATAAAGCAAAGCTTACATCTGTCAGTAGTGTATACTGCTGGTATAAAATGTATAGGCTGCGGGAATAGATCGCTGTGAAGAGCTAACAATGAAAGAGCTAAGAACTCAAACGGCACGCAAAAAAGTCCATTGTCTGGACAACCCAACACCAAGATACTAGACGGTATGCAGAATATGAGTAATCAGAAGCAAGCAATCACCAGACTGAACGCATTTTCAAGTGACGCAATAAGGCACTTCTATTTCTCGTTTCCTTACACTCTCACACTTCATACCACTGCAAAACCGAGAATGCAAAATCGTGTAAGTCAGTGGCCGCCTTCAAAAAATAAGTGAGAAAAGACCACAAAATGAGTTCCCCTTATCTTTAATTTAATGCGTTGATTGTAAAGTGGGTAAACAAAATAATATCATTTTTAGGCTAATTCTAAATCATTGACATATTCAATTTTAAACGTAGTTTTTAAATGATTTTTGCAAATAGTTAGGTTCCCTTTTCTACCATTGTAAATTGAGTCTGAAAAACCCATTTGGTATGACTTAATAAATATATTTGTATTTGTATATATTCTGGGTTTTCCATGATCTACAGCAACTCGCATTACCCGCACTATTAGTGTAAGGAAGGCAGTGAACAATAGCTTTGACAGTCCTAAACCGATCTTGACATTGACGGACTTCGCCTACAGTTATTTCATCCAGAAAGACATTGCAATATCGTAAAACTGAGATAATTAATATGTACAACACATCTCACGATTGAATACCGAAATTTGTTCAATGAGGACACTTTATCTGTTTGCACCAGCCATACGCCCAGATATTATTTGCTTTAGAACGAACTCTCAATGTACATATGTAAAACGGATAAGATCACAGCAAAAATAACGGACACTTTTGAAATTTAATTAACTTGACTGCAGAGATTGAAAAGGAGCTCCTTATTGGTTTTTATTGGCCACTGATTGTTTTGAATTGGACTCATTTCCTCGTTGACTCTTTGAAACTGCATTTTTTGTCATTGTGCGGCTTCGGGCGGAAGGAAGGGTGCAACGGGAAGTTCCTGAAACAGATTTGCACGCTCACAATAGTTTTAGCTGCATGTGTTTACAAACCAAGTGCAAAAGTGTATTTTAGAATTCATCCAACGGAAAGCAATATGTTCTGATGTTGGACGACGTCTTGTCGTCGCTAGGGAACTAACTGACTGAGAAAGTGTTAACTGCGTGTTCATAATGGGACTCTCCAACCTACACGCGCCCACAGTAAAATACGTACTTGTTATTTCTGTTTATTAATATCTCCAATCTTCTGTGTAATTCGTTCAAAAATTAAGCTAAACTAAAATCTTCACACTAACCCCTACGCTCTGGAAATGTTTGAAAGATGTATTTAGAAGCACAGTTTCCTTTTGCAATTTTTAAGAAACTACATGTAGTACTGAACGTTATTTCTTCGGTGTTTTTTTCTCTTTATAAAACGGTCTATACGGCACTGGCCTGTTATTATAGTGTACACGGATGTTTGCAACTGTCTGCGACGCAAACTATATGGTGCTGGCGACTTGTAATTGTGACAAGCAAAACTGGCAGGTTTACTGTCCCGCCTACTTTAAACGTTGGAAAATACTAAACTTGTTATTCTCGATGTTTTTTCCAATTGGCATCATCACAATGATATGATTACACTGCGAGTTGGCGAACATGCACGATAAATGCAACATACCACTGCCTTGTTCACTGCGTACTACGCTCGTACACGCTGACTGCAACTGATTTCGTTTTCCAAGGAAAAGGTTTGTCTGCTGATAAAATATAACTGTACTGCAAAGCAAAGCAGCATCATAAAAGAGGCGAGAAAGAATGAAAGAAAGAAAAAAGAAAGAAAGAAAGAATAAAAAGATAGAAAGAAAGAAAGAAAGAAAGAAAGAAAAGAAAGAAAGAGAAAAAAGAAAGAAAGAAGGAAAGAAAGAAAGTGAGAGAGATGCTGAAATGAAATGAAAGGAAAATAAATCTAAATTTTTCAATCCCATAATGATGTTTATTTGTCCTTTACTTTTCCGCTCATCAAACTACTCCTTAGTCTCGCTGAATCTTCACTTTATTAACAAACGATACTTCTTTTAATTAGTGACTTTCCAAATAGGAGTTACGTAGATCATCTTTTTCCGACTGTTTGAAGGAATTTTAGGTCACGTATTACTAAAAATCTTTTTCAACAGCACAAGCAACGGGAGACCTGCCGCCGGTAAACGCGTTATCCAGGCCAGAACAACTGGAAAATAAGTGATACTCAACTGAATTATATCAGGATCGCTCGAACATTCCGCGTCCGCTGCTTTCGCTTGGGGTAGCTATATTTCCGGACGCTGCTTGAAGTTGAATTAGAGTAAACGCATAAGGTTGAACAACACCAAAACGTTTTTTCAAATGCAAAGTCAGTGAGGTTCTTGTTGTTCTTCGCATGACTGACGTATTCATCAACTAATGCAACACAAAGAAAATGGAAAACGATAAGTTTGTTTCGTGACCGGAAAAGAAATGATTGCGGAACAATTGGTGAACACTCACGAAAGTGAGAGCTTCCTGAACCAAAGAACAATTGTGGTGAGCAGAGTATGAAACGACGAGTCGAAACCAGTTTGCTTTCTTTGTTTAATGACGTTAGTAAGTGTCTGGCAAGTCAGAATCTGACTGTGATCACTGTCTCAACTGTCTAATCGGCCACAGCAGGGATAACGAGCTGCATCATTTCCATTTCTGATATATCGCTAATCATTATCTGGTCACAAAGTAGCGTGGGAGAAATACTAAAACTGCTACACATATGCAGGAACTCTGTCCTGAATGGAATACTTTAAGCACAACGCAGGCCTAATATGAGAATAATTTAACAATTATAAAGGTCAATCTTAAATGCCGTCAATCAACCTGTTGTAATACGCCCCACATGCAAAAGTTCACAAATGTCAAAATGTTGATTGATTTGAGAAACATATAAGTATACACTACTTACAATTTAATAGGTCGACATCAGTTTTCAAACCGGTAATACCTTCCATACAAAGTTTAATGGGGCTGTGTCAAGGGTTTCCGTAAATATAGGAAAATTTCTTTAATTAGGACTAAAACTTCCAAAGCAAAAAGTCATCATGAGAGGCGACGAAAGAACAAAAAGAATTCAATTTGACTTCTTAAGAGTAAAAGGCCACTGAATGCATCATCTTGTACTTTAAGTGGTCTGTTTGAGTGTTTCAGAAGCCGTGCCACAGTCTAACTGTATTCAGATAAAGCCATTGAACAAACTACCAATTAAAATCAAACAGACTATTTTTGTACAGATTTCTCGTATTGTCAGACAAATGAACTAACTCATCATGCAAATTTTTAAAAAAGATGAACAATTACAGCCAAGTTTAACTATCATAGACTGAATAACGTTCAGAGGTTGTGGCATGGCATCTGAAACATTGACAAGTCGTTGAGTTCGAGACCATCGGTTCGTTTTCGTTTTTCGGAACATTACAGCCAAATAGAGTTTCTTAGTGAAAAATTAGCCATCATAGTCTACGTTATTTCACAGTAATAGGATAGTGCTCCTTGACATAACCTTTTGCAGTTTATAACTTAAAGAACAATACTTGTATTCTGGCTATGCTTCTCGCAACTCTGTACTGTCGTAATGACATCAGTGAACCAATGTTCCAAGACACTCCATCTCTAGTAGTAGAAAACCCCATAGGCAGCAGCTGCACAGAACAATGTATCCTGAAAGTGAAAGCACACATAATTTTGATAGGTCAAAAGATATTTGATAACTGAGGTGTGACTAGCCGATCAATAACGTCTCACCTTTGGTCTGAGGCTGTATGTTTGATTTTTGAATTTAGAATTTCAGCCTCAAATGTTATCGAACACTAATATTGTCAAACATAACTGTTAGTATTGGGTGTGCATTATTTTTCAATTATTCCGCAAATTTGGCGCATTCTCAGAGAGAAGTCGAAAAATTGAATAAAAACTTCGGTGAAAACTGTGTTTGTTTAGCAGCAAAATAGCATCTCTTTCAGTACGATAATGGATACATTCAATATTTGGATTTCAAACGTAAATTGCAATTCCTTTTCTTTTTGTTGCTGACGAAATATTAATAAAGTCCAAATCGAGTGGCGTTATCCCAAGTGGCGGCTACAAGCAGACATTCTGCATGGAGAGTCTCGCAGCGACAACGGAAACCCATAACTCCAAGAAGGAAACAAAAGTAGTTCTGAACACGAACAAGCAAGCCCAGGAAGCTTGCGGCGGACACATGCTATGCTATCGTTTAGTGCAACGCCCATCTGCTAACTAACACGGTCATATGTACGGTGCATGTCGATAAAACTAACGTCTCGATATGCATAGCACTAGCCTCCTCCGCAGACAACTCAGCGAGGTAAAACAGTTTTTTTTTTATTTTGCAACTTTTGGCAAAAACGGGGTTAATGAGGGGCATGAGGGTTCAACGATGGCAAATGGTAATGACGACAAAAGTGACGGACAAGAGAAAAAGTGCATTGAATAAGTTGCCTGCGGAGGAGGCTAGCATGCATGGCACATCAGGTTAACTGGAGACACAAAGCATGTACCGCCGTGATAAGTAATGCATACACACACCAATACACAGAACCATACAGTGCGATCCTCCTCATCCCCTCATTCCGCCGAAAATCCTATTGATCATTTTTGGAAACATATATCGTTATATACTTTAAAACGAAATTATTAGAAAGTACTCGTCGAAAATCTCTACCTCGAAGTCCAATAGAATTGTTAGCCGCTGAGCACTAACGAGCACATATAGCGGTATGTTGAAGTGCTATGTAAATAAGCCAAAAAATACCTTCTGAGCGGCAGATAGCGATAGAAACCTTGAAAGAAAATGAGCCCACGAGGAGAAAGAAAAAAAATCTCTGACCCGGGTGGGTAAGACACGATACGCATGCAAATTTAGGTCTCAATATTAATATATTTGAGTGTCTTTTGGGGCTAAAACTATCAACATAGCATGTTAAGAACAATCTTGTTCTGAAACCTTTAAAACTGCAAGCTTTTCAGTGGGAATTTTTTTCAACTTTGTCCAGTTATGCTAAAAGATAGATGTTATGTAACTTACTGATAATACACAACAGTACACATTTTTACAAAAAGTCTTTGTTCTTTCCAGACGTTTTGGGGTTTTTCGTTTGGCCGGTATCATATTTGTCTCGATGACCAAGTGAACAGGTGCTAACGGGGCTGCTGAAATAGTTTAATAGCAAGCCTCGATACAACCCATACACTTCCACTGTGGCTGGTAGCGGTGCATGTAACTATACAATACTAAAATCGTGATGACAGTTGAGTCTTTTAGACGGGAATTTGCTTACTCCAACAATTAGCGTAAAACGTTCAGAAACAGAAGTTTAGTCAGTTAGTTTAATCAAGAACTATTTCATCTTTCAAAATGCGTAATTCAAAATAGAAAATGAAAAGATACTAGCCGGTTAGTAGCTATCATTTTACAAACTTGAATCACGAAGGTAATGGAATCCTATATACTTCCAACATAACAAGATGCAGTAACAAGGCTAGCAATTTCCGTTATCAATCTTATCACGCGTTGTAATAAGTGTAAAAAAAGGTCATACAAGCAAGATGAACAAATGTTAAAATTAATAAAAGTAAAAATAAAATGATTATATAGCTATAGTCCGTCTTTCATTCATTTATTCTTTCAAATATCTAATGATACGTCCATTCTCAACATACAGCTAAGAAATGACTCACTCCACCAGTGCATGTTTACCCTATTTATTACCCGAAGCAACAAGACCCCGGGAAAGTAATTATAGACTTGCCCGAGGCGCAGGTTCCAAAAAAATGTAATCTCGTTTATTATAAACTTCCAAAGGCAAAGTCTTTTAAAATATGTTTGTGCCCTTCTCCAAGCGGTGGCAAACATTAAGATGACTTTACGATTGCACAACTAAGAGGCTACAAGTTGGTGCTGAATTAATTCAAACGAAAAATAGAGCCGTTTATGTAGGGTGGCCATCAAATCAGTTAGCTGTGGTTGTACTTGCTATGAGTTAAAAATATCGAAAAATACCACTGATTTTTTTAATATTATTTTAAAAATAGAAGTACCATATGTCAATCATCGAAACAAAGTTGGCAAGTAAAAAAGTCAGGGACTTGCAATTATGTCCCCTCAGTGAGCTTACTTACAATCCTAGAGGCATCTCTTAGTTAATATGTAAGAGAAGAAGATGACAATAATATTTTATAAGCTAGTAATATTTAGATCCTATTAACACTTCAAACGCCTGCACGACAAGAGTATTGTTGCCAAAAACAAGGAAGTTACCTCCCTCCTCTATTTAAAGTTCGTAGGAACTCCGACAGCTGATAGTTCACTTTCCAGTAGGTTATGTTATATTATAAGCAGAACTATTCTATCGTGCTACAGACGCGATAGCAAAAACACATGGAGTGACTTGCGTTTATCGTCAAAGTGCCACACTGTGGGAAATCAATTAGGTTCAGGAAGGCACGCTTAAAACGATGCCTGAGCCATGCCCTTTACACTAGAACCCTGCTAGCGATTCTTAAATGTTGCATGGGGGTAGCAAAGTCTTGACAAACGAAACTTAAAGTAGACATCAGTTTAGAATCTGCAGCTCCCTAGTGCCATATTTTAAGATAATTATACCAGATGATATCCTGAATGCAATCAGTTTCATAGCAAATACCAGTTGATAGATGTCATGTAATATAAATATTTCGCCACGACGATCACTTAACAGGGCTTCACTTGGCCATGTTCGGAAACGTTTGCCGCAATGTAAATGAAGCCAAAATTACTGCATCTAGCTTAGTTAGAATTTTGGATCCGAAATGAGTGCATAAATGAATACATCACATTTTTTAACTTTTAACATTGCTTCATTCTGGCTTAAAAGCTCACTCCTATTCACAAAACACAGTCCCTAAACTAGACTACACTAGAGACAAAAAAGTAAAACAACTAAAAAAAACCGCATATTTCGATTTATAAGCTAGGACTGCAATCGTTTGTCTATCAGGCTGTTTCTATTAACAATCAATCACTCTTCGAATCAACCGTTATGGCCCTTCATATCCCGGCATATTGTACTGTTTCCTGCCTGTTTCCATATGCTGTTAGAATCTGTTTGCAGCAGTTAGTATACTGCAACAAAAAACTGTTCGAGTGAGGAAATGATTCTGTATATACAATGAAAGAACGACTGATAAAACTGCTTCCGATCTACTCATTATCTTGGGAAACACTATGGTTTGCTTGTCCCAGCGGAAATCCATGGGAAATACAACGCAACAGCTAATATACATGATGTTTATCCAAATACAGTTCTTTTCTTGAAAATGTACAACAATACAAGAAGTGCCACATAAATTATTGTTGTTGCTGATGAATAACCGATACTGGCAATAGGGATGTTCAGATTAACTTGATACCGAAAAGGACGAAGGTTGGAGAACTTTCGCCACCATTGAGGTGTTTTTGCAGAAGTACGAGTAACGGGTTTTCTGACTTCTATACGCCAACACCGTTTCAACTTCAAGATTTTTAAAACTTTATTACAAGACACTGTGCTCGATTCAGGCCAGCCAAACTAAAATAGAGCCTATAAGTACCTCTGCTGAAAGACGAAGAACATAGAATTTGAGTTTCTAAATGTTGAACTGTTTCGAAAAATGATGCTAGTATGTAAATAAGGTAGGTAAAGATTGACATTCCAGTCAGGGTTGATCCAAACTCGTATGAAGTGTTGCCAGGGGACTGGGACGAGGAGAATCTAATGAGGGGGGTGGGGGGGGGGGGGTGAAGTCTGCAGCAGCCTTTAAGGTAACAACTTAGCGAAGTTTGCCAACAATGTATTATCACGAAAAACGGCTGTATTTGATAAAATACAGAAAAACACATAGTCACCCTTTTCACCAAGAAAATGGAAGTGCATTCCCTTCAGATTGCACATCGTCTAGTGTTTATTTAAATCCTTTCCTTGATATTTTAGCGATTTTGAGTACTATGTAATACTTGTATGATATAAGTACGCACGGAAAACGATATGTTTAAAATCACAGCCGCAAAAACAATCTCCCTAATCAACGTCAACACCATATACTGATATAGTCGTAGTCATCACATCATTATCATTAGCGGCACACTACTAATATTTGTATATGGCCTTTATCAATGCTATTACCACAAAACTTGATTAGTAGACAAGTTTATTTTCGTTATCAAAATCATCGCTATGCTGCACTATTTAAATCCCATAACAACCACAACCATAAAACATTACCATTTTGAAAAATGCCTTTCTTCTGTTGCTATCTTATAATTGCAATCACCATCATCATTGGCTAAACATCATGCTCTGTAACCGCCATCACCATGAGCATATAATATATAGTGCAATCACAATACCATAGCCACTCCAGTATTTGAAGCTACGCGAGATCACAGAGCGGAGAGGCAAAACGGAGAAGATAAAAGATGGTCAACAACACACTACGGCAAACTGATACCAACAATGATTATAATACATGAGTATTCAAGCCACAGGGAGGGGGGAGGAGAAGTGGAAACCAGCGATGACTTGGAAGTGCACAATGATTTAGAAGTAGAAAAACGAGAACGCTTGGCAATAGGACGGGAACTTGCGTGCCACCAGGCACAAAGGAGACAAAGATCATCAACAGACAACACTCAATAGCCTTACCACCACAACTCCATTATCAGCAGTGCACCATCACTATACCAACCATCAACACCCACCGACAAGACCAACGTGAAGGCAAAAAAAAATTGACAAACAGAATGATGACGAATCTACAACTGTCTCACTGCCATATATTAGGATTTTTTATGAGACGACAGCACGGATTTTAAGACGTTTCAACATTCATGTAGCTCACAAACCAACTATTTACATCGAGACACCTATTGACTAATGTTAAAAACAAAAAAAGACCGTAACCTTAACCGGGAACTGTTTAGATGATTCACTATACTAATGATTTTGAAGACGCCTATATCGGCGAGAAGGGCAGAAACTTAATTACACGATAGACGGAACACAATAAAAAGACTACAATGGTAGAACCGACAAACAACATTGGCGAACATCACAAAAACAAAAAAACCGGAAACGACATTGACTGGAGTTCTGCGCGCTGTTTGACTTACTCTTCAAACCACAAACAAAGACTTACGCTTAAAACTGGTTCACGAAACTAGACACAAATTCACCGAACCATTGTGGGACTTTACCAGCGGCATACGAAAGACTTACGCAACACATTAAACTTGCCGCACAAAAACGAAACCGCCCATAAGATTTTGCCGACTACCGCCACATAATTACAGACTTTGATCAAGTTAAATTATATGACTTTATACCGCCTTGCGCTAACATCAAAAGTACGAACAGTATGAGACCGCACTGTGTATTTTTTTTATAGACAAAGAATGTCTTCTAAAGTTTGGGTTAAATTTAGGCAACACTGGATCTTGACGAAAATAAAATGACATCGATCTAGGTTGTTAGGAGACACTAGATAAAGGAAAACGCCGGAGAGACTTGATCACAGAATGATTGGAAGCGAAAAAAATGCAATTGCAATTTGGTGGAAAGAACACATGTATATATGAGACACGAGTCTACACTTCATTTAGCCTGCGTTGTAGATAGTGTGTCAGCGGTCACTTAAGTAAATCTCTGTTGATATTCAAATAAACAAATATTCAAGGGGGGGGGGGGGTATGTCAGCGACGTGGGCTGCGCCTATTATCTCCAGCAAAAATAGAAACCCTAGCAAGTTTTTGCCCTGTGCAATCTTTGGCTAGGGGTAAGCATGTTTTAACTTGTGGTCAAGTCATAAAAACCGTTAAGTAAAAAGAATGCTTTCTGGTTTAAAACGGGGTTGGTTCGGATCGCTAGTAGTCAAGCAATCATGACAATTTTTCTGTATCCGCTTTATATATACTGGTCTTGGAGGTTGTTCACGTAGTTTATATGAACTTGGCATTCGTTAAGGATTGTTAAACTAACGGAATGTTTAACACACCACTTGATCTATCTTCGGTGCCTAAGGAGCAGCACGCTTCGGACACGTGCAGATATGTTTCAATCGCTTGGCACTTCAATTATCTCATTGTGAAGATGTGGATGAAAACAATATTATACAGTCAACCAATACTACGTTAATAGTGACTCAGTCCATATTCCAAAGCTTCAAACTGGTTAACAGTGACAGAATGCTCAGACCGGTGTACAAGAAGTTATCATAGTTTTTACTAACTGTATACAGCTAACAGCTACAACTGATAAAACTGTAACAACTACTGAACTTAGTAGTCTTACCTTACACGCACCGCCTATATTGGCTCACGCAGCCGATTTAGTGTTGAGTGGGGGTAGTCTAAACATAAATTAGAAATTTGACAGCGAAAAGCTGCCCGATGTAGTGTATTTTTAATCAATTTATGGGTTTGATCAACGAAGGCTGATAAGCACTGGGAAACTAGTTTTGAAAAAACTATTTTTTCTGTTTGGGCGAGTACGCTGAATAAATGGGTTTGATCAACAAAAGTTGATATGGTATGCATAGTGTTGAGCTAAACACTATATTCCACAGGCGAAATACATACCATATCAAAGGTTGATACGAATGTTTTTCACCCCAGAGGTTTGGTGTCTAGCTCTCAGGCAAAAAACATACGATATCAACTGTTGTTGGTCAAAACCCCTTTAACTGTTAAAGTTTAATAGCTAACTCGCCATCGCCAAAAAAAAGATTTTTTTTCTTCTAAAAGTAATAGTCATTGTGTCTTATTGTTGTCTTTTAGTTTTAAGTTTGTTTTCTAACATCTTTTAATGCATACTAAACTTAGAGATTATCTCTAACTGCTTTAAAATATCCTGGGGCCGGGGCGGAAGAACTAAGAGTTTCATCTGAGTCAAAAAATCTCACTTCGAGCCTCCACCTCTTTGCAGGGGACTAATACTTGTATCAGCGCCGTCAGAATGAAAAAGCATTTACGAGTACTGGCCATTTTGCACGTCTTTGCTTATACATTATGTCTATTAATGCGGTTTCTTTTTCTATTTATTCGTGGCTTTTTTTCTTTCTGAGCACGTACGTTTACTGACTTTTTCTTAAAAAACTTAAATTTGTGGTCATCTGTCTTAATTACCCCCTATGGTTGTTGCGGATGAGCTTAACCATCAATTCGGAATATTTTCGCTGTACTTATTGAAACCCATGTTGCAACTTTATTGGGGTAAACAAGCTATGTTTCTGTTGTCGTATACGAAACTGCACACTTTAGCATGCAGTGTCAGTAGACTGGTGTAAATTTTTGTTTATTTTGGTTTTCCCTAATTCCCAATGAAGCGATGATGTCCAACCTGTTAGTCGACGGAAAAGCCAAACCAAGAACTTAACATTACGTGCCAACATATTTCACTATACCCGGCTCAGACATGAGCTGAAAAGAAGCTAAGTATCGATCACGCATTAAAACTCGCTCTTGTACGTGACTATGCAGTTTGTCATTACTCAACTGATCGCCAGGGCGGCTTATGACCCAGTATTAACATCGACGTCATCTAAGGAGAACGCATCATGGCCGCCGCAAAGGGAGCACACTGCACTTATAGCCGGAAAGAGTTAGGTTCTTATCCTCTTGAGCTAGCGTTTGTTGTGATTGACTTATAAATATTCGAAAGCCATCGTTACTGCTCTATTAAGCCATTGTACTTGTGAACCGGCGGAAATGTGTGGCAGTAAATCAGCCGTGTTTGGCAGCTCTTTCAAGAAGCTCTCGTCGGCTAACAACAACGGCATCCTTTGTTCATGAAACCAGCGTGGGAAGGCAACCCATCAATTATCGTGAGGACTGAATGCTCGCCAAGTACAAACTATGGCGGTTTGCTAACTTTTCTACTCTACATATAAATTTCTTGCTAAGCACCTGCTTAGGTCTCCAATTATAGATTCTCCTACTGGAAGTTCATCGGGCGTGTGGTTTTCTGTAACACCCTTCAATTCTAAAATAATCATTTATTTATTTATTTATTTTTTTTTATTTTATTTGCAACCAACACAACTACTTAACAGTTTTACAATGATTTTCTGCATAGTGATTGCAATTCCATGA
>JAOBRG010376456.1:0-11457 GCA_027574985.1 Umimayanthus nakama
TCTGTGTTATTGACTTAAAATAAATTGTTGTTGTTGTCGTTGTCGTTGTCGTTGTCGTTGTTATTGTTATTGTTATTATTATTATTATAATTATTATTATTATTATTATTATTATTATTATTATTATTATTATTATTACAGAGACACCACAGACTCTAAAGTTACCTATCAACCGGGAGTACTCACTTCCTCCTCCCTGTCCTCAGTCTCATCCTTGTGAAACTCGTCATGGTGCACCACGTGGTGCTCTGGCCCCGCCCCATCACTATGCACCGAGCTGCTACTGCTTCCTTGACTTCGCAGCCTGTTGAATCCGGTCTAACAAGGAGACATTGGTTTTGAACAATGGTTATGTGTGACAATAAGCACTAACAATGAACAAGATTGACTGAGCAAAACTACAATGGACCAGTTTCGTATTCCCGGTTGCCGCTGATTACAATGACATAGACTCTTATTTTACAGTACGAGCCTCGACTTGATGTTAAATATTCGTAAATTCACAACTCTGTGTATTGTTGGAGGATTCAGATTTCGCAAAACTTAACATTACGTCGAGGCTCGTACTGCAAAAACGAGTCTATAGTTATTGTATTCAGCGGCAACTGGGAATACGAAACTTGTCTATTGACGAATGTCAGTTAGTTTGCTGATGCCTAATGGCAGAATAACAATGGATTTATAATTCAATTTTTTTCAAACAACTAGACTTTCAAATAGTTTATGTCAAAGAAAAAAAACTGGAAAATAACTAAGCATCCTTTATCACAATGTTCACACTAACAGAATCAATTCCACAAAACATTATTTTCAGATACAAAAGGTGTGGTTTCAGATAGGTTCGCGGACTGCACGTGCGCAAACTGTTATTTGCAACGAAGAAAATTCTTAAGTTAAATGATAATCAGTAAATGTGCATGCTTTCTATCTCAGAACACTTCACTTAACATTAAAGGTTACATCAACCAGAGAAAACAATGCTAACCTCCAACTGTTTCTTTCTGTACTGGTGTCTCAGATAGAATGGTTTCACCATTAACATCCAAGGGACACACAACACGGCAATCACCACGAGAATGGGCTGGACAATTCCCTGCAACACAAGCAATATCTTGTACTTATCACAACCAAATCCCCTTAAGTGAGATAGCATTCTTTTGGTTGTAGAATATTTGTTTGAAAATGGAGAAATCAAACATGTTTGGACTCACACGGTAGTTTTTTAAAAGTTAAGGTAATGAGAATTACATCAAGGTTAGCAATTTTGTGACTATGGCAAAGAAGGTAAAAGACAAGCAACAACTAAAACTTAAGGGTGCATTCGATTGACCCTATTCCGTCTATTCCGGAATACGAATAAAATTTCAAAATTATCTCCTGATTCGTAGAACGATAAAATATCAAGTTAAAAGTAATTACTCGGGAAAGATACATAACTCAGTTGTGTTTTTCTTCTAAAACTTGGCAGGAATTGTGGCCAAAAAGATTGAACAAAGATTTTATTCTGTCTATTCCTATTCCGGAATAGAGTCAATCGAACACGCCCTAAATGTTTTTGTTTAACTTCACTCAGCCCCAGTGGATTAAGTCTGGAGCCTTTTTCTGCACATTTTGGCTACACCAATAGAAAAATAATTGAACTACCTGGGAGCAGCTGAGTACTTCTACAGTTGCGGCTTAGTTATGGACATCGCAACTACATCAAAGCTGTGCACTCTATGTATGTAATGTTGATTTCAACTCAATTATTTTCAAGACTCATGCATTGAACTTTGCAAAAACAAGATCTTTAACCAAAGAACCAAACATTTGCAGCTTTTACAGTAATCACTAAAAGTCAGAATAAGAAGTCTGTTGTGTTCAAGAAAGAAAGTCCGTAACCTTTAGGAATTTTAGCATTTTACAACACAAATTAATTTAATAAAGAGAACTGGAAGTAATCACCGCAAGAAAACAATACATGGTGACTACATAGTTTACCTGATAAGAGACCTGATCAGCTGTTTATTCGGTGTACTTATAGGGCCCGTTTACATGAACCTGGGTTGACTTGCAACCCAGGTTTGTTCATAAACCCGGGTTACAAAAAATTTACGTTCACACTAACCCGGATTGCCTGCTATCTGAAGCCTATTCACCTGACCTGGGTTGGCTGCCCTGTGAGGCGGATTCATCCAGTGTTGGCCTGCTTCTTGTTTCTCTTTAAATAATTTAAAGAAACCTTAACGACTGCCTCAAAAATGTTTATTTGTTTTAACAAAAAGTAATGCAAGTTTTGAAATATTTGTGATAAATTTTAATGAAAAAAAGTATAGAATTAACCTGGGTTGGTCGAATCTGCGATCTTTTGCGTGGATTTCACACCTTTTCAACCTGCCGAGGCAAGTCCACACAGGTCTCCAAACGGTTAACTCGGCAAGATGGGTTATACTGGGTCATGTGCAAGCAGCTACAGGCGTTTGACTAGAGAAGGGTTGACCCGGGCTAGCGACCTGACGTGGGTTGGCAGCCAACCCAGGTTCATGTAAACGGGCCGTTATTTGCTGACTGTAAAGAAATTAAAAATCTTACACCAATGGTTGAAAGCATGTAAAAGAACACGATTGGTAAGAGTTTTGGATCACCTGCAAACAAACAAGTGTTTCATGGATTTTTTATGGTAGTCATATTAAAAAACGCCAAAAAAGTTGACAATTATTTCCAAGGTTTAGAACTTTCTGTGGTCTGTTTCTTTTTGTTCCCATGGAGACACAGAGACTTTAATATGATTCTCAAGAATATTTTATCTGTTGCTGCTGCCTGAATCTTGTGTTCAAGTGTTACTTCTGTTGTGTGCGAAAAAATCCTCAAATATTTATACATACGTCCCAAAAGATTTTCTGCACGACCTGCTAGAAGGCATTAATTATAGTTATCTACCGGGATGCTGTAACGTTGTTGTCCTGATCACATCCTGTGATTCTAAGTTCTGCAGCAATCAGGTTAAAGTATGAATCCTAAGTGGTACTGTACAACATGGAACTACTTTGCATAAGGTATTAATAGCTAACTGTGCTCCAGAGTAAATGCAACATTTAAAAGCTTCTTTTGTTCACTGCTGTACCACACTGGATGTACAGTACACTTCCCATTAACAGTGACCTACAAAGTGCGAATTCCAGTCAGCTTTTTTGCCACTTGAACTGAGGAGCTGCCCTGGTACTGAAATCTCTGGAAAAATCCTAACTTACTTGTCCAGGATAAAGCAGGTCCTTGTCTTCTATCTTTGAGCCAAATGCAAGAAACATGTTGATGAGCGCCAGCAGCAGACTTGGTTGCTACAAGAAAAAATTAAAACAATTTTAGGTTGAGAGCAACAACTGTGTTCACTTATGTAAGAAAATTGGGGGTGGGGGGTAGCGGTGATCCCCGGTAGAGCGATGGTGTACATTGTTCTTTACAATATAAAATTAATAACTACAGGGAGTGGAGTGAGTCACAATATTTTAAATGCATGCTATGATCTCTGTTGGAGCAAAAGTAACAATATTCTGCACAGACCCATTTGTTTTTGTCTCATTTATTCATCAAAATACCAAAAAATACAGAGAACTGGAAAGAGCACAAAGTGCATTCATTTAGCAAAAACGCATAATGCAGTCAATAATACACACATTTATTAAAATTTAAGAGCCATATATTTCTGTATAAAAGCTATGTTAAATCAGTGACATATACCTTAACAGAGCCAGCAGAAATGACAATCCATTTGTAGAAAATGGCAATCACAAGGTATCCAAATATACAGAACAAAAACAGCACCTGCAATATCGTAATATGCAAAACATAATTGTAAATTCCATACCGTAAATGCTAAACTGATGAAACAATAACTATATGAAGCCAAATTTTAAACTTTGTTTGTAAAGAATTTGGTTTATTACCCTCGATGCCAGAGGTCATCTCACTTGTACGGTATATCATTTCAGACTTGCGAGTGCAAAGTGCGAGACAACAGGCCAAAGGCCTGAAGCAAATGTGAAGCCCTGCTGCAATTTATTAAGAAAATTTTACTCTCAACTTTTTTACTGCAAACAAAATTTTTGTTTGAACCAGGCAGGCATTGTATGCTTGCAAAAATGTTATCTTGGCCCTGAATTGAAGTCTTCTACATTTACAGCCTTCTCAAAAAGATTTGTAGGAGCAGGTTATTCGGAAGATGGAGGAGGTCAGCATCCTTCAACAAATTATAACTTTTGGAGGAGGCGGTCCACTGAGCTGGTAGCCGGCTGGTTTTGAGAAAGCTGCATGTTCCTGTGGCAACTACTGTAAACTTGACATTTAATACTTTCAATACTGTGCATGGACAACAAACTATTAACTGATTACAACTAACTGATATAAACACCATGTGTTTCCACAACTAGTAATCCCTAATCTTTACTGTTGGCCTTGGGTATCTGTCAGTGAATTGAACAGAAAACAGAAAAAAACCCTGTTCATATATTAATGAAAATGAATCAGTTGATTGTAAAATGTGCCTGTCATATAAATACACCTCAAAATTATGCCTGAGAATACTGAATGGCAAATACTGTCAGTGTCACTCACTCAACTTCTTGTGTTCAGTGCAACTATTACTAAGGTTTACAAGACATGCACCGTAGTTACTGAGTTTGGCTCTTTTTTAATCATCCTTTCTTCAATTTCTGTTAGGTTTTTACAAGGTAGTGATAACTTCCCAAACCAATTACTTATAAACAAAAATAGTTGTAATGTAAAAAAAACATAGCATTTTCATGAATGTGACTATGGAAATGACTCACCTGAGGAATGAACTCACAGTAAATATTGATGGGTTTCTTGAAATGCCTAGTATACAAATGATAACTGTTAATTTTCTCGATTTTAAAGATGGTGTAAACAGAGGTTCTTGGTTAAAAAGCAAAACTTTTTCTTTCAGAACAAAAACCATTTTAGTGAAGTAATGACTCTCACCCTTACAAACACACAGCAGGGCATCTGAATATACTTTTTACCAAATGTTCTGTTCTCAACTACATATAGCTCTTATTTGTCATTTTGATATCAGCACACTACAAGTTTGTAAACTTAATTGTTGGAAAAGTAATATTGCTTTAATAACTTGTAAAAGTATGACACAAATTACTTTTCAAGTAACATTAATTTTATACATGACAATCACTACATGTACCACTAATATTTAGTTGTTAAAATGACATGACCTTTTGGAGTGGGTGTTTGATAGACCACACTCAGCCTCAGCTTACCAATAAATTAATGAAGAAAAAGTGCCAATCAGAACTGAAACAGTCTCTCTCTCTCTGTCCATCTATCTGTCTGTCTGTCTATTTGTCTGTCTGTCTGTCTCTAAAATGTGAACCTAAGCCAAATCTGAACGCCAAAGCCTGCCCTGATTTGTTTCAACCAACGCTTTTGCTTGGGCAGGACTTTTAAAAAGCCTCCACAGACAACACTCACGTGCATCTGGGCAAGTACCTAAACCTCAGTTTGTTTACCTGTGATTGAACGCACTCAACACCACTCCAAACATCATGTGTACAACGCCCATCACCACAGACATTTTCATTTTGAAGGAATTGGTGAATGTCAGTTTGTTCTTTGCAAGCTGCCAAATCTAAATATTTAGGGAGAAACAACACACTGTTGAGTGTTGCAGACACTTCTAATGAAATTTCTAACCTTTTAGATACAAATTTATTTACCAAGCTGTCGTGTCTACAAGGTGTATTTTTCTTAGCTTAGCTTTTGTTTTTCTTGGCTTTTGGACTGCAGCTTGGTGAGTCATTTCCCGCCTTTTTGTATATTTGTGTTGTTACAAGCATTAGGTTTTCAATTTAAGTTACCCTCATACCTTTGTTTAGTTGCTGTTTACATAATCATACCTGCTGTCTGATTTACACCAACTCTTGATTACATACCGGTAATCATGGTTCATAATGGTGTTTCAAGTGTGAAACAGTTTGTAGTTAATTTATACATGTTTCAAGCCTAAAGTTAAGCCTGACAATCGTCATTCCTCAGAATTTTGAGTTATTAAACATTTTGCTTGTTTGAACATTGAACACTGTGAAGAACATTCCTAGTCGTTTATACTTAATTATTTCTCGAACATTTAAGCTTTATCCTTTGGTGGCAGCTTTGAGAAATGATCAATGTAAACAGAAACACTAGCAATGCTGGATTATAACTTACATGTATATTCTTCTCCAAACAAACAACATTACATACCGTACTGTGTGTTCAATGTCTGAAAGCTTTTTTGTTGATTAGAATTACAAGAATCCTTGAGAAAACACCAAAAAAAATATGATCCTCAAAACAGTTACTGTGAAACCATTAAAATTTTGTGTTTAGGTAATATTTTCCAATAGCATATATCTATTCATCTCAGTAGAATTGCAAATTAATTTTTTAGTATTGTTTAAGTTTGATTACCAAGAAAAGAGTTGAAGTTAATTGCAACTGCATGCCTTCCCTCCCCTTTCCAAGCACAATAAATGCTGCAGTTCAGTTCGAGAGATGGAATGGGATATTTAATAGCAGTGTAATAGACCAGTTTTGTATTCCTGGTTGCCGCTGATTACAATGACTATAGACTCGTCTTTACAGCACAAGCCTCGTCTTGATGTTAAATATTCACAAATACCAGCGAGATCTGAATCTCCAACAATACACAGAGCTGTGAATAGCTCATATCCACTCAGGAATTTATGAATATGTAATGTCAGGTCGAGGCTCGTACTGTAAAAGCGAGTCTATAGTCAATGTAATCAGCGGCAACTGGGAATACGAAACTGGTCTATTGTATCTGTTAAGAGAAAAAAAAAAACTCTGTCTATAGAAGACAACAAAGTGGCACAGCCCAGGGTACAGTTACTTTTCTGTCAGTTTTGTTCAGAATTTGAGCTGTTTTCAAAGTCAGGTTTATATCTAGTTGATTTTATAATGTTTGTACTCAGTGAAATATGTAACTATAGTTATCAGACAAAACAATTAGACACCATGTGGCGATGATTATTTGAAAGTACAACTAAAGCTTATAAGCTATCATCTCAAATGCTTACAGTCAGAGTGAGTTCTGATTACTTAAAAGCCCATAGACAACCAGAATGTATTGGCAATCTTGGTGTGATTTTTTCATATACAGAAAACTGTATTTGACAGTGAATTTAGCATTCGCGCCTCCCACCTCTACGGACCCGGGTTCTAACCCTGGGATTCGCATGTGGGCTGAGATTTGGCTTATCTCAATCTGACTTCGAGGGTTTTTCTCCGGGTTCTCCGGTTTTCCTCCCTCCGTAACATCAGCCTTAACGCCGAGATCTGTGCCGTCTCCCCAATTAGTCCCATGGCTAAATACTTTGAGACGTAAATAAGGTTATTTATTTATTTAAAGTTATTTATTTATTTATTGTGTGGTTCAATCTTGTTCAATTAAAGCGAAATAGAGCGCTTGTCATACGATCATCCGGTCAAGAACTTGCTTTGGTGTATACTTTTCCATTTACATTGATATTTTGGGAAGCAATCGATTCAGATATCTTCTGTAGCTTCTGGTCCTTGTATTTCTGTCTGTAGAGCCCTAGGATGGCCTAAACCGCCAGGAAAGTCAGAATTTTAGCATTTTCGAACTCTGGAGAGACAGAAAGCAATACAGCAGCTCCGCTTCAATAATGTGACAGACAGTTGTTTTGTTGAAATCTTGCTGCATTGATGTCAGAAAAAGATTCACGCAAGCTATTGCTACTAAAAGATGCATCGATTCTCGCCCACCTCTGCAACTTCGACTTCCACATCACTTTCGACAAGCTCTTCAGCAACCACAAATGAACAAAAAAATGTTTGCTTTTCTGCTTTGATCTCCAGAAAACTTGACTGAGATGTCAGTTGACTTGGAAGCCATTTATCATGAACAATCTGATGATTACTTTTGTTACACAAAAAAGTCAAAAGAAATGACAGTTCAAGATCCTGCACTCCATTGAGCAATAGGAAACTGGTTGTCTATGGCCTTTAAAGTCTATTAATATCCAAAGTGGAGGATCAACACATCAGATCTGGTATCTGGATTTTCACTTTAAATACTATATTAAACAAACTTGATCTCAACTAATACAGGTCTTCCTAAAATCCTTGCACTTCAAATCAGGTTAAATAACATCTAATTCAGACCAAAGGTTCATTAGACAACTTGCTATACCTACCGGATCATAACCAAAGTAGTATGGTATCCCACCATACGTGCACTGTGGATTCAGCTTTATAACACCATGTTTGTCTCGTTTCTCAAGCTCCTCTAGATAGCTGTCACTGCAGAAACGAAATCACCTTGCTTTAATGGGACAAAAAATAGGAGCATGATCCTGATTGATACATAAACATAATAATGTGTGTACCGGTAAACAAAAAAGAATGCTTGTTCAACACATATTCACTTTTGTTCACATTCACAACTTTTTGGGCTTGACACTAAAAGTCACTGGCCCTCCTCTTCAACCTGAACAAAATTTATCATAACAACTACAAAAACTTCAACAAAAACTACTTAGTTTTAAAAACAGCAGTTGTCAACTTCACCAAAATTGGTTGTCCATATTTCGACTGCATTTTTTTGCTGTAAATTTCAGCAAACGTAAAACAACTGGTCTGGAATAAGATTGGACAAGTTTTGACTACTTGTAACTTTCTGCCTCTTGCTGGTCTCCATTCAACAAAATATGGCTCTAGCCAGATTTTTTTTAGCAACACAATATCCTTCCACACAAACAAGTGGATCCACTGGGCCACCATTTTTCAAACTCCACTAGCCCGATTTGGCCTGGAGGGAGTAACTTTGGAGAACTGGGACAGCTTTATTGTCAAGCCCTGCTACACAAAATTAATGCCTTTATTTCTTTATGACATCACTGACAACAATTTTAATTGAAATCTTTTACAGTGCAATTGCACATTTAAGTTTTAATGACTTTTGTGTAATAAGCATAATTATTTAGCAGTCACTTTGAACAGCAACATGTTAATTTTGCTGTCATACAATCAAATTAAAGTGACCCATTATTAAACGGAGGAAAAATTTTAACAGATGCTTCTATTACTTACTTTGTCTTAATATTAAATGCAAACATTACCAGCAATCTGTTCAATTTTTAGTAAAATATCTGCAGAAAAATAGTTACTTAAAGTGTATATATACCACTTGTGGTTTTTTTTTATATTTAGAATCCATTTAAAGTTTTGATATACATAGCAAAAGAATATTTGGATTTGGGTTTTTCTTCATGGCGCAATTTGCAATCAAACAGGCGAAATTTAACTTCCAAATTCAAAATGACCGCACAAAAGGAAGAATGGGTCCCAGTTGGGCGGTGACGTCATTACAGAAGTCGTACTTCGAATCTTCAATCGCTGGAGGAAGACCTGATATTCTTTATATCTGTTGTTTATAATACGAAAAGTCAGGAAATACAAAACAAGATAATTATCCAGCAACTGAAGACTCAAAGTATGAATTCTGGTTTCTACCTCACATTATTCAACGTGGACCCGTTCTCCCTTTTGCAGGGTCATTTTGAATCCGGAAGTAAAATTTCGCCTATTTGAACGCTAATTGCGCCATGAAGAAAAATCATAACATTTTTTTTGCTATGTATATCAGAACGTTAAGTAGATTCTAATTATGAAAAAGCCCCACAAGTGATATACACACTTTAACCATGTGATAGCATTAGAGTTGTTACCTGAGGTCATTGCAGTACGAGTGTGTAGTATTTGCAGGGAAAACCCATGCAGTTCCAAATATATTCACAGATTTGGAGAAAATGTCATTGTAGAGTAACCCAGAATGGATGGCAAAGACTCCCATCAGCAGAATGATGTAGCGACCACTGAATGCTGTATCGAAGAACTGTGGTGATAGAAAACTCACTGTCAACAAAGCAGCCTAATTTAATTTGTTTCAGTGAATATTCTGGCAGGCCTGTGCCATACGATTAGACACAATAATCTGTAAGTACAGTGTTACTTGTACTGAAACCCTTGTACTGATGCTGTGAGTAGCTGCTACATGAATCATGTTTAGACTTAATATTTCCTAATAATGCTTGCTCAGAATTTTACTTTAAATTGTACAAGTAAGCAATAACTAAAAGTAGGCGACTCAAGAGGGTGTTCTGCCCAGAAGAGAGTGCTTTTCCATCTCATTTTGGCCAACCTTTCAGTACTACAGCTGGGTCTGGTGGGGTAAAGTTAACTGAACTGCGCATGCACAGAAAACAGAGACAAAAGTCACACAAATGTTTGCAAACCAAATTAGCAAGTACTTCAATACCACTTATTTTACACTTGCTACTTTGCAAAGAAATGGTTCCTATTTGATCAACAAAATACAATATTAAAGAAACCACAATCAAGAGAAATTGTGTGGTTTTAGAAATGCAGACAACAAATAATTACAAATGAAATGAATGATTGATTGTTGCAGATTTTAAGACCCAATCCACACAGAGCCAGGTAGTTTCGCATTTTTACCCTCAGCAGAGATAATAGAAATTTCTTGGTATTTTGAGAGCTTTTCTTTCCTAGTAAAAAGTAAACTTAATTGGTGTTCTTTGGGCAGGAATTCCATTGGTATTGCAAGAGTTATGTGTTGGTTACAAAACATGAGTCCTTAGGCCACTGTAGCATTGCAGATATGAAGTGAGAGATAATTTTGAGGTTTTGTGGAGGCTGGTCCAAAATTGTCACTTAGGCTATTTTTGCACCAAGCTCTCTATTATTTAATCCAAGAAGTTTCTCTTAACTTTGTACCCAAAATCAAGTATGACACTGTATAATCACAGAGTGCTTAACAGCTAAAATGTGTTATCAAAAGCCTAACATTCATACAGTACCTCTCCACCAGACTTGAAGTTCTTGAGCTTGTTCTCATTAAGGACCAGATAAAGGGCAAATAGAAACATGATGAATCCATGACCAAAGTCCCCAAACATCACAGAAAACAGGAACGGGAAAGTGATGACAGTGTAGAGTGCTACAATGGAAAACAAAGAATGCTCTTAAAGTAAAGTTTACATGTTTTAGCTCTATTATTTTTTAACATTGTCCTGAGGGCTGTACTCCAATTACTAGACATTGAAGCAAAACAAAACAAAAAACAGGATACAGAAGTTACTGAGTTTTTATTCTGCTTTACTAACACTTATTTATCTATTTGTAAGGTTTATTAACAAAATTAAAAGAAAAGTACTGAACACAGATACATACAAGTTTCTCTAACTCTTATGCAGAACCGTTCTGTTTTAGTTGCCCATCCAGATTAGAACAAGAAAGCATTTTTAAACTACTCTTGACTTTTAAAGTGTATATGTTGTGGTTCAAAATTTTTTTTGGTTTAAAGTTTTTAAACCAGTTTATTTTTTTCAAACCAGTTTAAAA
>JAOBRG010376467.1:0-11457 GCA_027574985.1 Umimayanthus nakama
AAGTTACGAAGTAAATGGTTGGAATGGAACTGGTTGAATGGAAGTAAAGAAGAGTAGGAATAACAGAATTAACAAAGTTTAACTTTTAAATTCTTTATGCTTAGGAATTAATATGAAGCGATCGGCGACTGGTCAGTTTAAAATACATCAAATCACTCTTCAAAAGAATGGAGATGGACCTTGCCAAAACTATTTTAAAACACAACAGCTAAATAGAAAAACTGAAGCCAACCGAAACCTCAAAAGTGGAAAATTTGAACTGGTGATATAAGGGATAACTACTAACTTTCAGTTCATTTAAGAAACTTTTGTAACAGAGGATCGGGTCTGCGTAGTATGAAGTTATTAGAATGCTATTTCTATAACAATATAATAGTGTTCCGGGATATGTTTGTTTGGATCTTATTTTATAACTGATGTTACCCGATGCACAGTGGAGAAAGTGGTATAGCGGAGTGTTCTAAATTGTTCAGTTTACAATTTAAAGTTGTGGGGGTTTTTTATATGCATATTTTCTGGTGTTATTGTCAAAAACAAATTAAATCAGCTATAAGTGTTCAGTCGACCATGTGCTCGGACTTAACCGCTGAGAGTTACAGCTGCACAAAAAGATTGAACAGCTTTTGAAGAAATTGAAAGATTGTCGAGTTTAAGTATTTTAGTTTTGTTTCAGTTTTAAGTTACTCTGCCCGTCCATTTTTTAACGATTAAAAGTAACATGCATGGGTGCTTCATGATCAGTTGTAAGATAACTCTGAATAAGATTCATTGCAAAATGATGAGAACCTTGAATAATATTCAAATTTATAAAATAGATGTTAATGAAAAGTTATAACATAACAACCATGTAATAAAAACTATATAAAAGTAAAATTAAGTAAAATTAAGTGAAGTTAAAGGAAATTAAGTAAAATTAAGTGGGAGTGCAAGGTATGTAAACAAATAAGAGGGAAGCAAAGCACAAAATAGTTTATTTATCTATTTAGCCTCTTTTACAACCACAAAGATAGAAAGTGTACAAACAGAACATCATAAACAAGTTACACAAACTATAAAACGAGAAATGAGGAACAGTTAACTACGTTAATATGTGCTAATGTATACATGCTATGACTCATCAGGGAAGATGGCAATGGGGAAAGACAGGGTTAGAAGATGATTAATTTGGTTGGTCAGTTAAATACTTTTAAAACGATCTTAAAAACTTGAGAGACTGGGTGATTCGGTCTACTCGCGTGGAACACTTAGAAACCCGTCTTGAAAGGCATAAAAATGTTGTCTTGATTTGGAGGTTTGTTATTTTTTTGAACGAAACAAAACAGATAACTGTAACTAAGAATTGGAAAACTACATCAACCTACTTACGTCCAGTAGTATTCAATGCTTACAACAATGTAATTAGTTCCAGCAGTAATTAACTTCGAGATTGTTATTGTCTTGACAGGGTGTACCTATTTCCGCCCAATGCAGATTGATTTCCGCTCACTTCGACTGTTGACATTTGTTTTTGTTTGTAAGGTTACTAGGTTTAGCCACAGGGAGCCCCTATTCTATTTTTGAAGTTTTTGAATAAAATATAACTGTATATCAATTTGCCTGTCGAGTGTTGATTTTGGGAAGTCGTGTCTTACATGTACATCGTACTGCCTCGTCATGCCGATATGGCAAGGAATTGATGTTCCAAAATGAAAAATAACCGCTGAGAGCAGCTCTGACCAACTCCTGGCATCATCCATTCCGTTCACAGTGCTTGCCAGCTACCTTCATTAGCTATAAATTAGTCGCTCAGAGAAATACGACCACTGTTTTTTAGTGACAATAATAAATCTAAGCTTTGAATTTTTTTATTGGTTAAAATGGTTTCGATGTTCAAATTATTTTATGAAATTCTTTCCAAAGTCAGACTACATGTAAGAGGTAAATTAAAATCACAGTGTCTGTAAAAAAATGTCTCGGTTGTTGCAAGGCATTTCTTAATAAACAGGTTGTTCTTCATTCTTTTTTTAAAACATTTTCAAAACTTAATATCAAAGAATACTTCAGTACTCGACCACAACTGGTTTTTACTTTTTCGATAGCAAAACTCTTGAACAACTGATATGTGTAAAGAAGTTAGATGCTGCATAATCAAATTGACAGTGTCACTTAAATTATATGGAATGGTGTTAGCTAGAAACGACAAGGAAAGACCATTCAAACTTGCACAGATTGCTTTGAGAATTTTTAGCGAAAAAAAAAGAAAGCTTTCTTGTACATTTATTTTTTTACTTTGTTCTCGATAAACTAATCCGAAATTAAAGAAAACAACACTTTCAATTTTTGGTTTAGTTCCTGGTATTTATGGACCAAACAACCTTTAAGTTTTCTGAAAAGTGTTTTGGTAAACTAGTCTTTGTTTTGTAGATGTTCATGTATTTATTGCTTTTACGCTGAAGTATTTTGTTGCTGAGGTCTGTTTTGTTTTTGACAATCAGCAAATAGTGTCTGAAAAATCTAGGTGTTCAATTGCAAGGAACAGTGTTCGATGCTGCCTCGCTCTGATTGGTTAATTTCGAATAACATTAATTACATAGGTTTATCCCTTCAGAAACAATTATAATAATCATTTTCAGTAAATAATGGCTTTTGGAATATTCACCTGAATGCTTCGAATCTTGGAGAATATTCTGTCATTCTTTACCAGTTGATTTCAGATAACTATGTTATTAGTTATTCAGATCTTGTAATGTCCTCATGCAGTTCTCTGTTTCATCTCATCTTCGATCCTTCGTCTCCCGACTAAATAAAAAATCCAATATATTCTGGACGACTGAGTACACAAAATCAAGTCTTGGTCTAACAACAAGATGTCTTCTGATGATTATTTACACTGAGAGCAAACCTTTTTTATCGATTGAAAACAATAGCAACAGTACTGTAAGGATTCGTAAAAACAAGCATCGTTATTTCGAGTTTTCTTGAGATAAATAATTTACTATTCTTCTAAACGTAAATAAGCTGTACTGAACGCAAAGTTGCTTGCCTTATCGTCGCCTCAACCAGTGGCAGGCAATTGCAAGAAAAGGATCTTCTTCTGTTTATTGATTTTGCTTTGAAAATACCTGAAAGGTTTTCCTTTTCGTTCTTCAGACATACCGGATTTTCTAACACTCACAATTCTTGCCTCGATTTGCTTTTTGGTCCGGCTATGGCGAAGGTTGTAGGCTCTGGTTAAGTTTAATCAGTGGTTGAGACAAACTAACGTAGTCTTTATGCTCCTCGAATATAAAATGAATGACAAATTAAAGGAGCGGCTGGCAAAGTATACGTATCAGTCGAGTTCCTAATTTGAAACGTTTCCTCAGTTTTTATAATCAGGTTTAAGGTTTAGAAAAGTTTCAACACCTTTCACATTTCAATCAACACCAGTTTTAACGAATACCTAATGGCATAAATATGCTCCACAACCGCTCAACAATCCAATTCTCAACCCTTTTGTTGAGAAAAAGGATTGTGTTTAAGAAACAAACTACTTTTTTCGTTTTCTCTATGGAATTCAGAGAATGTTTAAACCGTATATATTTAAAAAGTAAAATGACACCCAGCTCTTTTTCTAACTGAATTAAATATTTCATCTATTCAGAATCAGTTTTTCTGAAATTTTTTATTCATAACAAGCATATCAATTTCATCTGGCTCATTACAAGGATTTTTTTTTTAGTTTTCGCATTAAATTAATGAAACTACAGTCATATAACCTATTAAATTACAAAAACAACAAAGCTAATTTAGAAAAACTTTACGGTCAAAAATACATAAAATTTTTTCCAACCCTAAAGGTTTTAAGCTATATAATTTAAAACTTAATTGTTTTCTTGACAGAAATAATGGCCTTACGTTGCTTCTGATTGCACAACTGGCGTAAAAACAGGCTGTCCGGACTTTAAAAAACTTTTTTCCTGAAGAGCCGGATATAAGAGCCTTGTCCGGTTCAAATAAAAAGATTAAATCGGATATAGTTTCCAGACAAGGATTAAAAAATGAGACGATGTTCTAACTCAAAATACATGGTTTGATTAACAGGGGTTAAGATAAACTGATGTGTTTTTCGCAGAAAAATTGATTGTTAATAAAAAACCATATAATAAGCCTACACACCAACAACGAATTTTGTTTAATTCTATGTAATGCATAAATTAAAACCAAACCCTTTCTAATGATTTCATTTACTTGCAATGTTCCGTCGCATTTACATCAGGGCAAAAGTTCTGCTCAATCAAAATCAAGTTAAATGCAGTGTCACAAACCTTAGTAAGACTTAAAGACCATAATGTGTTTTTGGAAAAACAATCTAATTTAATTGCTTGGTGGTAATAGTTTCCGATACTTAATAGAGTACATTCACATATAAAACATGTTCTTATAAGAGCGTCGAGACAAAAAAAGGCCAACATTAAGGAGCATATTAACCCTATTCCGCTTCGGCATTTTTTTTGGGTGGATAGTGCCCGCGGCCCATAACTCTAAAACTCTAAATGATAATATGATGAAATTTGGTGAGGTAGTAGAGGATCCTAAACTAATTTATTTGGTGTAGTTTAATTGGCGTGTGACGTCATCAATACGTCATAACGACGTCATAATCGTTAAAATTTTCGATTTTTACCGAATTTTTCCTAATCAAAGTAGAAAAGTTATGAGACGTTTCTGATTTAAAAAACAGCAAATAGACAGTACAAAATGTAATTAAAACTTGCTTTTATAATATAAATAACAGTATTTTAAATATATTAAACAACCGTTCTGCGTACAAATAAGAAGTCACCATAAACGGTATGGAACAGAGAAACTGGAAACAACTTAGAACTTTCAGTCAAATTAAATACTAAACAATTTTAACATTTTTTTATTTTTAGCCTTTTAATTCGAGTTTTCTCAGTTTAAACGATTACTCTAGCAATACTTTTGATTGAAAACTCTAGTTATGGGCAACGCGCCAGCCCACTTGCTGTTCACAAGCACTCCTTTATGTCAACTTTTCCAACTCATATATAAACTTCTGTCTTGATAGGCAGGGTGCTTATTAAAACATTACTTTGGATAACAAAATGGGGTTTACTAGGAATGGGTAATTAATAAAGTTAAGCTTTTACAGTATTTGTTGGGTTCTTTTATTGATGTTTTCTTTAATTGAGAGAAGGGCTGAGAATGGAAACTTTGAATGTGTAAGGGTTTCATAGTAAAATCACATGAACTGGTTTTTCAATACATGGTGGATACTAAGGTTGTGTATGAGGTTGCCCTTGGTTTATTTGCTCTGCAGTTTCAAAATAAGCTTGTTGCACTGAATTAATTACTGCGGCCCGATTTTAGGCTACTTGTAGCCTTTTGTTCAAAGGAAGCTCAACGCTTAACCAGTGTCTAGCTTTTGTTCCCAGCACCTGTGAACAAAGGATGAATATCGTCTAAGGTTTAAAAGACTTCGTTTAATAACCAACCATCAGTCATTTAGACGGGGTTTTTGAAGTATTAAGCATTTAAGGCTACTTGTGTCATGATCCGGCCGTTCCAGCAATATAAATAACTGTGTACTGAGAGTAAAATAACTTGCGCTTGAAAAGAGCGGCTTCCAAAAAGATTGTATCAATAGCCTTTCTGATTTGAAACGTTTAATTAGTTTCTATATAGCCGCTTTTAAACTTTAAAGTCTCTTTTTTAAAAATTTAATCAACAACATAGAAGCATCTTATTGGAGAGATTGTTCCCTAATTTTTCGTTAAGGGCAGAATTGAATTCGGTTTCCTCTCTGAGTTCAGCAAATTTCTTAATCGCATAAATGTTTACCAAGTAAAACGACGCGTCATAGCTCATTTTCTTAACTGAGATACACTGAATCCTGCAATTAAAGACTTTTATACACTATATTACACGACTTACAAAGCCCAATACACTCTATTTTTGCCTTCGCATTCTTTATACAGTACCTAAAATGACAAGAAGCCGCTGACGAAATAGCATAAGGCTAGTCAAAGTATAAACATACAAATTTCGGTCTATTTGTTTTTAATTTCCTTAATTTACAATGCAAGACACGCTTGCATCTGAGCTTGTCTAGAACCTTAGTGAAATAAATGACTTGTTTATCGAACAAATCGAGCGTAAAGCCGATAACGGTATCTCCGTTCAAATTGGGAATATCACAAATCTAAATCATAGGAACACAGTAACGTAGTTGATCAGTTAGGCTCACAAATATTTTGAAAATTTTTGAAAATAATTTGGGAAAAAAAGTAGTGGGGAGGAAGTGTTAATTTTGAAGGAGTTTTGAGTTTTTATGATTTTTAGCTAAGTTTAATCTTAATTTTTGGAGTTAATATTGAATGGACGAACGCCAACTCGTATGCTATCCGAGGGATGGCGCTTGCTCGCTTAGGGGAAGTGTTTGTTGCGTCCGATTAACCTTTTTCCCTTTTTAAATATCCTCTTAAACTCTTCTAATAACCGCTAAAATCTACCCAGGCCTGTTGCGCCCCCTTAGACATTTAAAAACATCCAGCCTCAACCCAAATATTTGAAAATATGAAAGAGTGGAGCAGCCTATATCTCTCAGTGCTTAGATTGCTTTAGACGCTCTAAGATATCTGTGATATATACGCACAGTACATTTTCTTTTGATTCTAATTGGCCCTTTAGCTAAGGTTTTATCATTCTCGGTGGCGATAATCAAAACAGACGATGAAAAACATTTGAAGAAATGTTGACGCACTAGTTAGCATTATTTATTTGATTTGCCATGAGAGACGAGCTGTGAGCAAGACCGTAGTTTTAATCGGACTTAATGCCTCGCCTCAATATCATTTGTTCTCTGTTTGTTTCGCAGGACTGGCTTCGTCATAGCCCGCCAGCATTTCATAAACAATTACATACTTTTTTTAATAAGAACAAACTTTATAGAACACCCATACTGAGATTTGCCCAAAAATTAAGAACAAGCAAAGAGCAGTTGCCAGGCTGAAATTTTGATCAGAAAACTTCAAGAAATTTTTTAATCCGTGTACACAGATTGGGGCGTACATGAAAACAAAACTTGTCAGAGTTTAGCTTGGTCCGGCATCAGGCGCGGTAAACAAGTTCGTCACGTTTGCGGACGCTGTATTGACAGTTTCAATATATTTTTCTCTGAACGAAACAATAGCAAAGATATATTTCTTTGTGCCGTTTTACATGTAACGTTCCGGGCAACTAATTAAAATCCATTGTTTTAAAATATCAAGAAATAAGAACAATTTAAGAACAACTTGAGGCTGAAATCGCCAAAAAATAAAAAGCAACCAAAGCTGAGCTCAAAGTTACTGGTTCTTACAAAAAAAAACCGTGTAAACTGATCAGTTTTTCTAACCGACTCAATTATGCGAGAGGTTGTCTGTTTGTGTAACAGCAACTCGCATGCTGTGTATTGTATGGATCTTTAACAACTTAAAGCCGCATGTGTCTGTCCTAAGTATGACTTTGTATGAAACAAAATTGATAAACTCGATTACTGTTTAAACAAAACTTTATATATGAATCAGAGAAAATCGCAACAACTAAACCTTCAATTCCATTCAAAAAGGCAGATTTATAAAATTCAGTTATAACTATGTTTTGAAGGTGCGTACAGCCTCTTTAACCCGAAAGCTGTTTCTTCTGCTCAATGTTATCCGGCAAAAAACTGTGAAACAGTAAATGTCATGTATTCTTCTAAAGTGTTGCTAGTTCGGAATTGAACTATTTGAGACGCAAAGGACTGAGAAGTCTTAATTAAACAGCTGCTAGGACAGTCACTGTGCATAGGACTCATTGCCTGATGCCACTGTCTTCCTGGTGTAATTTCCGATAAAACATGAGAGAGTTTCTAAGTGCTTATCGGCTTTCAATCTGTTTTCAAAAACTAAAAGATAAAGCTAAAGATTGTCATGTAGAACAGTACTATGGAACCTACCCCCTAACATATGAGAAAAGACGTTCTCATGCAGAATGCCAAGTGGATTACAGGCTCCAACACACATTCCTGTTAAACCCTGTCGCGGGCGTTCGATTGCCATCTCTTAGAACAAATTTTAATTTAAAAGTAGTATTTGGCAAAAAATATGTGTTTTCTGGGCGTTTTAATTAGAAGAGAATCAAAGTACCGCCTATCAATATCTTTTGTTTGTCGTAGTCATAGTGGCGTCAACAGAATTTGTTTCAAGTGACTGAATAATAGCGAAAGGGTTCATCAAGAGTTCTGCTGTTCAAATGTCCGCGTGCCTTGAAGGCCCTACAACTAACTAGTTTGACAGATTCTGTAAAGCCCATAGAACACAAAAATTTGACAACTACAATTTTTTTCGAAATATCTTCCACATCTGGAAGTTCCTTCCTTGTGCGTGGAGACATATCACAATGTTATGACAGGAATGCTTGCTGTAAGCTCTCTATATTCACCTGTTTCCGTCTTTGTTTTTGCTATTTTAACTTTTAAGTCTTCCTTAAAATCAAAGGGTGAAAGTGGTTTTGATCGGTGCCCAAAATTCTGCTCCTCTAAATGAAATGAGAGATTTACCGTTCTACGTTCGATCGTTAGCGAAGTTGTAGGATTTTCCTCATGAATGTTGGTACGCCCCAGGATCTTTTTGTAGTTTCGCTGAAAATTACACCTTGGGTGACAGTTGTTTTTTGTTCATTGTTAGTTTTTTCGTGAGCAAACTAGCTTCCAGTGTATATAACGTATAAAAATATGAAGCAATATCGCCAAGAGGATAATTCTTTTAATTACTTTCATACTTGAATAATATACTGCAGCCATGAACCTTATCTAAGCCTAAAAGCACTCTTCAGATTATTAAAACAAGCATGATCAGGATAATTTAAATCAATTCTTTAAGGTATTTCTCCTACCACAACAGCAGGTTTCATAAAGACTACTGGCAAACTAGTTTTGAAAAAAACTGTTTTTCTGCGTGGGCAAGTACGCTGAATAAATGACTTTGATCAACAAAAGTTGATATGGTGTGTTTTTCGCCTGTCGAATATGGTGAGAATATCATACAGGCTACTTGTCCCACCAAAGCTAGAATGTCATGCATACTACTTACTCCAGTTCTGGTGATATGTCATTCAGGCTATGTTCCCCACCATAGTGAGAATGTCTTGCATACTACTAATACCACCTCTATACATACTGACAGCATACGCGCAAAAGCTTGGACACAACACTTGTGCGCTTCAATAAAAGAAACTAAAAAGCTAAATTCCATATTGTTTTGTTATTGGTACCATTAAAAAGCAACTAAAATTCACTACAGGACAGCTGCAGATTTTCATGTTTGATAGCTAGTAAAACGCCGTTTACGTGTTTTTCAATTGAAAAAGACCTTTATTTTTGCCAAAAAGTTAACTTTCGAAAAGTATAAACATACATTTCTACTAAAAATCTCCAATAAGCTGCTATTCTCTACCTGTAGTATTGTTAGAAAGATTTCCAGTTAAGTGTTGACATCAATGAATATAAAGTCTTTCACAAATCTTTGTTCGGAAAGGAAAATAATACAAGCTCACTGAACACTGAAAACAGCTGACTTGTGTCGTTGTCTGATCTGACTTTTCCGTGTGGTTTGGGATAGCTCTTGAAAGTTGTTTTTTATTCTTCTTCAAAATATTTTTGTAATTTATTAACTGTATAAAAGATGTAGAACCATAGAGACCATATGACTGCGTGTACTATCCGTAGTGAAGACGGCTAAAACGCCAGAAAACACAAGACAAAGTGCCCGGTTTGTGGACATATATCATATGAGGCACAACTGGACACCAGCCATTTGAGCGGCACAACTCGCACATCTTTGTCGAGTCTTTCCCCGAATCCTGTGAAAATGAAGAAGTTGAGTCAGGCTAGAGTACTGAAGCCAGTTGTACGAAGAGTGAATAACTTTGTCCAGCGGATAAATCCTTATCCAGTGGATAAAGTTGGCGCGTTCTTAATTTTGATTGGACCTGAACGGCCAAATTTTATCCAGTGGATAAAACTTATCCGCTGAATAAAGTTATCCACTCTTCGTACAACTGGGCCCAGATTGTTTAGTTGACAGTGACGTCAACAATTATGCACCGCTTTCTTGTGATAGTGAAATTAAGTTCAAAACATGATCTGTAGTGCCTAGTGGTTCCTTTTTATCAAGGAGTAAAGTGAAAAATTGAAATGCGTTATGCAATCAGGATCTATAGTGATATGTCATACACGCAAGACTACTTAACCCACCATATTGAGAATGTCACATATATGCTACTTATTCCACCTCTAGAGATATGTCATGCAGGCTGTTTATCCCGCCAGAGTGGGAATATCATACAGACTACTTATACCATTATAGTGAGAATATCACATATGCTACATTCTATCCAAATAGAACCTGCACTAAGATTTAGGTAAAACTTTGTCCATGAATAATTTAATATATGTAAATCCCAGATAAGAAATTAAAAGGGAGGGACCCCGAACTATTTCTAGAGATAGCGGGGACAGAAGTCCACCCTCTGGGGCTATACTTTTGTTAATGAAAGCAGTGCGACGTAACTGTACCACCATCCTTTGGAGTGTTGAATCAAATGTTCAGAAATCGGAAACATCCGAAAAATGAAGTAATAAACAATCCCGGATATTGAGAACATTTGCTTTGAGTGTTTAAGCAAAAACGTGTTTATGGTATCGGAGTTTCTTTCAAGTGAAAATTGTTGCTTTAGTTACCAAATCCAGAGTAACAATCAATTCACGCAAATACTTTTCGATTTTATCGTATTTTCTAACACTCAGAATTTTCTACTTTTTTTCTGAACATGGAGTTTTATGGTCAAAACTCAAATTGGTAGAAAAAAACTGGGGGGTCACCGAGCTTGTTTAAGAGATATTATGAAAAGTATCGCAAAATTGGACGTTTTTCGCTCATTTTCCGAGGGGAGCCTGGGGGCGAGTTTTACAAAAATTGCCTTAAATCGAACAAATTTCAAGTTTTCCCATTATTTTTACCAGTTTAAAACTTAACTGTATTAGATTTGTCAAGGAACATTGAAATCTCTCAAAGGTTTTAATTTCAACCTCATGCGCAGAAGTGCTGCGCACTGCAAAAGGGGGGAATGACCTCAATCCACCTCTAGAGATATGTCATGCAGGCTGCTTATCCCGCCATATTGAGAATGTCATGCATACTACTTATTCCATCTTAGTAAGAATATCGCATACGCTACTTAATCCACCTCTAGAGATATGTCATACAGGCTGCTTATCCCGCCATAGTAAGAATGTCACGCATACTACTTATTCCACCTCTAGAGATATGTCATGCAGGCCGCTTATCCCAGCAGAGTGGGAATATCATACATACTACTTGTACCATCATAGTGAGAATATCACATACGCTACTTAATCCACCTCTAGAGATATGTCATACAGGCTGCTTATCC
>JAOBRG010376478.1:0-11457 GCA_027574985.1 Umimayanthus nakama
ATAATAATAATAATAATAATAATAATAATAATAATAATAATAACAATAATAATAATAATAACAATAATAATAATAATAATTTTTATTATTATTATTAATACTGACCTGGAGGAGAAAGGATGGCATGGATCATGTTGGTGGAGCCAAGTCGTGCGCATGCCCGGTTGAAGTGTCCTAAGCTTGTTATTCTTTCCCTTTCTGTTCTGAAACAGTTCCTCTGGCTTCTTCATCCCGATAGCCACCAACCCTCGCCTCGCTGCCATCTGCTCTGCCATCTTCTTTGTTGTAAACACACCTTCACAAGAAACGGTTCGGTCGCAAAACTTGACACTACTTGTGAAACCACAACCTGATTTAGGGGGCAAGAAATTGAACCATAAAATACATCTACTGTATAACGCTGTCTATGCACGTACTTAACTTTATAAAAACAAAATTTAAAACAATAAAATAAACATCCAATACATATCATGCAATGCTAGTATTAACGAACTGTCACTATCATTTTTAATACAAATACTGTAGTAATTGTTGATATTTTAAATTGCACAGTCAACGAAAACTAAACTGTGCAAAAACCACTTTGTCTGTCCGTACATGTTTAAACGGTAAATTCCCGAATGCGAAACACTGGATAATTTTAAGACGTTTCGAAATACAGGTATTCTCAAATTATCAAACTCTTTTAGGTTTTTAAAGGATTCTAATCTATTGCGCAACTTAGGTTCGCAGATTGTAATTCCGATGGCCTAACCACTGCGCTAACGAGATCCCATGCATACAAATTAAATTGATATAAGAAGGCCTTGGAATTAGCTTATCTATCGCAAACTGATATCATGTTTCCAGAACAATAGCTAGTCGGACAATCGAAAGGCAAAAATAAATAAAACAAAAATAAGATAAATACGGAGCCGAAAAAGCTCAACTATCGCCTACGACACGAGTATAAAGAATGGAGTCAAAGCCTCAACTCACACCTTCCAGCCCGAGAAAAAATCATTACACAAAGCTTTAACTGTACATGTAGTGCCTGCTGGTTGCCACTTTGAACAAGAAAACACCGGTATTATCAAACATCTTCTTTGTTGCTCATTTGCCTTATACCAGCGTTACTGGTAACAGTGGCACAGACTTAGATAACTTGATCGTATTAGCTATTTACCTATAATTCCAATAACCAACATTTTTCAAAGGCACAATTGTACATATTGTCACCTGCAAATCCTGTTGCCGATACTTCACAAAAATCATCCCCGGAAATCATTAAAACTTTAGAATTCCTAACTTCATTAAAGTGCCAAAATTGTGGTATAAGTTCTTCTATTGAGAGTACGGCAAAACAAATAAAACAAGCTATAGCATTCACATTGGGCAAAAACTACTGGAAGGTATGTGAACTATGAATCTTGATAACAATATGTTTCTTTTAAAATTCACAAAACAAAAGATGGGTTTTAAGCTTGTGAATCCTGTAAGTCCCTGCCTACTTCTTAACTTAGATATTCAAATCGTATTTTTACTTAAACTGTTTAGACAAGGTTTCTTGAACTCTTCCCGATTTTCTTTCTAAACCAGAACAGTTCCAAATGCATGCATGAAAAACGCTATTTTATGTCTAAAAGTTATTTCAAATTCTAAAACGCAAACAGGTCTTGTATAAACCTACTGTTAAAAGCTCCTTGAAAATCACAACTTAAACTAAAATATGTTTTTCAAATTGTTAATATAGTGATCAAATTTTTCTAAATAAGTGGTACTCACCCTTAATTCTGGTTTCATATTTTGCAGTCTTCATTCCCCTCTGCTGCAAGTACTCCTGAAGAAAGTTCTTGTAAGACATCTCTAAAAAGACACACTGTGGCGTCAAGGATTCTGTCGGCAGCAATTTAGATGAAGGTGTAAGACTCACACTTAAGTTCGGGTCACTCAGACCTAAATTTGTTGCTTTTGAGGCTGGTTGCGTGTCACTGTGAACAGGTGGTGACAGCTCTGGATACCTTAAAAATGAATCAGTCATTTGAGGTGAAGATTCCCAAGTATTTCTGGATGGAGCGTCGTGAAACCCTGGTGTTGGCATACTACAATCGGGTGTTCTTGAACAGGGACCGAGCATCTCTGGTGAAGACCCGACACTATGAGTATGAGGTGGTGTATGTAGTTCGAATCCTCGAGGTTGTGACGTCACAAAACTGCCAGGGGGTGAAAACTCTGGCGTTCCCAAACCCGAACCCATCATTTGTGATGGTTGCACGGAACTACCAGCGCGAGGAGGCAACCCTGGTGTTCTCAGTTGTGGACTAACCATCGGTGGTGGTAATGGAGGCATAACTCTATAGCCAGGTGACATGTTGCCCTGCTCAGCCATTGAGGGAACTGGTTGTGGTAGTGATGGCGTTCCAAACCTTGTCGATGGTACTGGGCTGGTTTGAGGAGATTCAGTATTACCAAGAAATCCTGGATTTCCTGACTGTTCAGGATTCTCAATTTCAAAGAGTCTTTCAATTAAGTTTGGCTTCTGAACTGCCATGTTAAAAACACTTGGTGTTTTTGAATCAAGAAAATCTAGGATTAGTCTAGCAGCTTGAAATTCAGCCATTTTCTTAGTTGGAAAGGCTTCATCTGAATCAAACTCTTTTCCAATAAATGTAGCTGTGCACTTGTATTTTGATTTTTCAACTGGTTTGCAGTTGTAAACAGGGTACATAACCTTCATTTTAGAAGCTCTAATTCCAAGTTGTGTCTTAGGGTCACATTTAGTTTGGACACTCTCGTCGTTTCCAAGCGATTTCAAAATAAGAGAAGCAGCTCCGATCTCAGCTAACTTTTTTCTTGGAAAAATCTCATCAGATTTGAATTCTGTTCCATTGAAAGTTGCTGCACACATAAATCCATTGCCAAGTGCCGCCGGTTTACATTGGTAAACCGGATGCAACAAGTTCCGCTTCTGACATAAATTGGACAGACGTGTCTTGGGATTTTCGCTGGATAGTCCTACACATTCCACCATGGTGGGATTCTGGTTGGTGGCTGCAGTTGATCGGTCAGGTAGTCCAATACCTGTATACAATTATTTGACATGGAGCTGAGTAATAAGGGGGAGCATTTTTCACTTGTCCCGAGATAAATTCCAAGGATTCGGATTTGGTTAAATGTTGGTCTCATCACGCTTCTCCATACACTTTTTATTAATAAGTCATTTTAACATACAATAATAAAGACTGACTGATCAATTCCTTTTTTTCACAACCAATCAACCAATTTTTAACTGACAAAGTACGGAGAAGATAGACGTTATGTGCGAGTCAATTCCAGCCACAAGCATCCCCCCCGGGCAATTGAAAAAATTGTTCAAATGCCTGGCCATTTGGGAAAATTTTGTTGGCAAATGCCCCGCCCCCCATTCATACTGTGATGGTTACATGCCCGGACCCCTATTCCATCTGATCAATACAAGAAATTTTCAGTTGCCATTTTTGATAAACAGAACTGTTTCAGCTCAATAAAACTGAATAAAACTGGTCATGAAATGAGTCACTCTGACTGAAAAAAGACAAAACATATAGTTTTATTACTTTTATAGGTCTTATATGGTCCATAAATGTTCTTCACTTACTCTAAAATGTTAGCGTTTGACTGTTTGAAACCTTGGACTCTCAGCGCCATCCGAAATGATGACAGGATGTTACAAAACACATCTTTTGTTGGTGGTAAATGCCTGAGGGGCTGGGACACTATTAATTGCCAAAAACTCGCCCCCCCGGGGCTCATCGTGCATGAAATGCCCGAGGTTTGCCAGGGGGGGAGGGAGCATGGCTGGAATTGACTTGCAAATTAGAAACCATAAGAAAACACATTTGGCTTCTTTCACTAGTGGAAAGCTTTATCCTACTGTACCTGTCAGGTTTTAGCAATCTTTACCAAATTTTTAGTATTATAATTAATGTCAGTTTTTTTAGTTATTACATTTACTTTGGGTGTGTGTATAAATTTATACATGAACATCTATACTCAAACCGGGCCAAATCAATACATAAACAAAGTGTTTGGTAACGATAACTTACAATAATTAAAGTGGTAACAATAACAACAATAATAATAATAATAATAATAAAAGTAATAAAAATAATAGTAATTATAATAATAAAAACAAATAAAACTAAATAAACTTTTCATGAGGCTGACACTTTACTGTTAAAACTAACAAACTTGTGGCCTGCCCCTAGATTAAAACAAAAATAGTTTACAGCTTTATATAATTATATTAACAACAACAATAAAAAATACACCTAAGTTTGCATTAATACCCCCATTGACCCTTAATAATTAATTATGATAACATTGTATTTGCATTTAAAATAGCAGTTTTTTTCAGGTCTATATAAGATGCTGGGATTTTGGGGGTACAAAAAAACAATTATTTGTTCCAGTATTATACTTTCATCTGCCTAAATCAACAATAACACAGGTTTTTTCACCCTTTACTGCTTGTGTGGAATATGCTAAAAATATATGGATTTGGGGGGTTTGTAACATGAACCTCATTCCCCCTATCAATAAAATACCTGAGTTGGGCCCCTGAGGATTGATGAAAATAGTATGGTGTATTAACATTTAAAGTAAATACAGCATTTACAATAGTCAACAAAGTACATGATTGTAAGAGGACTGTTTGGTTTGAATAGTATGTAATGTATGGGTCAAAAAAACAAATGTTGAGTGTTTAGCCAGAGCAAAAAAATCAAATTATGGTGAAAGGCATTTAGCATACTTACTATATGCTATACCAACTAATACTTAATCCTACGTGAAATCACATAGCGATATCACAAATGCTAAAGTGAATACAGCTGTTTCAAAAAAGGTTGTCATAGTTAAATAGTCGATACTGGAACCGAAAGGATCTGTGGGGTTAAAGCAGTATAAACAGTCTATTACTGTTATCATTGATTTTGCAAAATATGGAAAACAGGTTCCCCATATAACATAACGGCAATGCAGTAACAACCTTCGCTAGTGCTTTATCACCCTTTATGACTGTACCCATATTTCCCTTCAGTTCCAGTATCGACTATTGACTATGACAACCTTTTTTGAAATAGCTGTATGCGTGACATTGTAAAGGTCTATTTTTACAAAGAATAATAAACGATAGAATTTACAAACTCAGTCATTTAAAGTATTGCAAATAATCTCCTCAATGACATAAATTTACTTTCTATGGTAGTGACAGAGGTGAAAATCATGCAAATGCTTAAACTTTTCATGAATGTGTAACTTGTGTTGTCACCTAGTTTGCACATAAGCTAACACATTTTAGAATATTTGCCCCAATGCTTTGCATGTTGGTGAATTCATATTCTCACACTTATTTACCTTGATTTTAGAGAACCATTATTAATTATCACATTTACGAGTAGATTCTTGTTAAATTTGGTCGACATAGTTCTTTGCAGCTCCATTTTATAACTGAAAAAACAAACCAACTACTGTATGTACCATTCTGTTATAGTCTTATACTATATCAATCAAGTGCTAGTTAGTGTAAACCCCCACCCTTTAGCCAAGGAAATATGGGACAAAAGTGGGGCTTAATAAGGATTTGTTTACTGAACAAGCCCAATGGGTTGGGAGTTTAGAAAACTTTAGCTTTGTTCATTTTTATAGTAGTTGATTAGCTGTAGTAGTTTTAGTCAGGGCTTTGTTTGGGCTTTCAACCAGTCATCTTGCTGCACAAGTTGGTCATGCCCAACCCATCCCTAGGGTGTGTGTGTGTGTGTGTGTGGGGGGGGGGGGGGGTTACATTGCCTAGTGCATAACTAAAAGTGACAGAGTATTATCAAGCCTTCAACTTTTTTAGTGGGGCGGCAAAAAATATCAACATATGTAGATCTTCTCTTCAACATTTCAGTACAAATATAAGTCAATTGGTAGCAAGAATGAAGGAAATGGTTAGAAACTACAACTTTTCTCAGATTAATTAATGCACAGTTTACCCAGCTAATTCCATAAAGAAAGAGTCTGGAGGGACTGGTAAGGAGAATTTCAAAACCATCTGAGCATCACTCACCTTTCTGTTGGCCACCATCAGGCAGTGATCCACTTGCCAACAATTTCAGTGCAAGAACAGCGACATTAGAATCAGCTTCTTTTTTGTTACTGAAGAAACCTTCACTTTCAAACTTTTGGTCGCCAACGGTCACAGATGACTTGAATGAGTACTGCCAACCATCGCCTTGTTCTCCCGGTTTTAATACTTCATGAGAATACTTCGGCAAACCAAGGTGTCGTTTTTGTGTATATTCTTGCAAAGCTTGTTTTGGATGTTTACTAGGTGTATCCATTGTTTGAAGTGAAAACAATTTATTGTAGGACAAGGCAGCACACTGCACGAATGCCTTGAACACCGGTCCAACAGCCAACAGCCGAACAGGTCCCCACGACAACGCCAAGATAAAACTTAAATAAAACTCACAACCTCTCTTAGTTGTGTTAAAGCTTTTTGATTCGCTGAATTAAAAGTTTATTTCTTAATACTATTACAACCTTGATAAATGCGGCTTCTCATCTAAATTAGTAAATATTCCAATCTCGCTCAAGGTTAATTCGAGATCTTCACCTACTTGAGTACTTCCATATTCACTTTCATTTCGACAATCGCTGACAGTTCGAGATTCACATTAAATCTAACTCACTTCCTTCTCTAACAAAGTCGCTTTCTCCTGTTTATAGCTATGTAAGACCACTTCTGCGAACACTAGCAGAGGGCATTTCAACTACGTCTTTCACGCTATAAACAGAGCTAGAGGCACAGCAAAACTACAATGCGAGCCGCCATCTTTTCCCACAAAGAGCCTGGGTACAATTTTAATATTCTCGTTCCCAGGGTCGTCTCGGATAGGAATCGAGATTATTCAAGATGGCTTCTTATTTTCGAGACTCTTGGTTTCTTTTTATGAGGTTTTATGGTATGTATACATATACAAACATACATATTTTATACATGTACAGCTCGGGGCCGTAAGGCGCCCGAGTCAAGGTTCCGTCTCTGGTTTTCGTTATTAATATTATGATTATGAATATGACTATGATTATGATTTTGATTTTGATTATGATTATGAATACTTGTGTTTTTTGTGTTCCAAATTTCCTGCTCGGTTACACAGCCAAAACTCGTTTCCCAGTAATTCGTAGCCTGTGATCGAGAGGGGCGAAGCGAGCCGCGTTAAACTAACATTGAGGCGCCCCGCACCCACGCAAGTCCGTCGGCAATGACCTAACGGTAATCTATAACCTTCCTTAATCTTACTTTATGCAAATATTACAAGCTTTGATTCGGGAAAGACAGGTGAGTTAAACTCAGTAATAAATGCTGTTTAGCCGTAATCGTCCATCAAAAGTCTGATCCGGAACAGGAACAGGGCTCGGAGGAGCTAGCAACGCATGCCCACTATAAATGATGGAGAGTTTTTCCTTATTAATTCCCGCTCTTCTGCCTCCCGAGAGAATGTGATGTCGAACTCTGCCAAGACATCTGTTATGTTCTTCAGCAAGGCGGTTATTCGACCTGCTTTAGTCATATCAGCTGTACTGCATCGGGAGTAGAAGCGGAATATTTAAAATCCGATATTCAGTATTTCAAATTCGAAATTCAATATCTAAACTCCTGCATATATTCAATATTCAAACTTCTGCTTACCTTATAGACCTTCTATTCAATGGCTAGTTTCTAATATTATTAGTATGACCAATAAACGGATTTTCCCGTACATCATTGTACTAAATTGTAACACCAAACCTGTTCTAAGTATCTCAGTACTTTATTTTCACAAAAGGCAATATTAGTTTACAGAATAGGGTTTCCGGTTATTTTCTGGACAAGAAAGCCAAAGGCAGGCCGATACGACCAAACAGGCAATAGAAAAAAATTCCTAGGCGTTTAATATTGTCCTGCTCGGCCTGTTTTTCCTTACTGGCCCTACTTTTGTCCTTCTTGCCCTGGTAATAGCCGGACCCTTCAATTCTGTTTACTACTGACAATGGTTGAACTATGTATATTTGGAACGTTGCGATGCTGAGCAGGGGCGGGTCCAGGATTTTCCAAAGGGGGGAGGGGGTGCACCAACGAGTGTCGAAGGCCCGAGCTTTCTAGGTGAGTCTGGGTAGGGGCATTACCCCCGAGAAATTTTTGAAAACACGGACGCATTTTGAAACGAATTTCGTACTCGTTTAATACTAATTTAAAGTAAACTTCGCTTTGGTGAAAAAAAATCCCAAAGGGGGGGGGAGGGGCACAGACCCCCCAGTCCCCCCCCCTTGAATCCGCCACTGGCAGAGGAAGCCATTGCTCAATGCCTATTTGAAACACTGATGGTCGTCTTATCTGGGTAGTGGCTTTTGGAACCTGTATAGTAACTAAACAGCTAAAACTTAAGTTAGCTAAACTAACTAAAAACGTTTTTCTGTAGTTCCTGTACACACAAGGCGCGTCGCGTGCCATACTCGTTTTGAGCAGGCACGGAATCGTATTTCCTCATTAGCGAGAAGTAGTTCTCAACCATAACAGTAACGACGGATGCATGTAGTTCAGCAGTTACGCACCTTACTTTCAATTCGTGCATGAGCATAAATGATCCTCGTGTGCAGTATGCAGGAACTTTTGGGTCTTGGTCTTGTGTAGAGGTGCGCCATTTCCTCAGCCTTTTCTTTTCTCGTGATTCATGAAAAATGCAACCAGTTTATCTACCAACAACAACGCTTCGTTATACAGTAAACATGGAGCTCTACGATCGTGGTCCATATGAAATATTGAAGTGTAATTGCTGAAAACTGCTGACAATTCTTGCAAGGGTCTGGCATTACTTACAACCCTTATAGACTTGTTTTTCGTGTCACAAACAAACAATGCAGGGTTCGTATTGGTCCTTGAAAACCTGGAAAGTCCTGGAAAAAGAGACAGTCAAATTCCAGGCCCGGAAAACCTGGAAAATCACTCTCGGTCCTTGAAAGTCCTGGAAAATCAGGCTATTTCATGGCCTTTTTTTGAGAAATTTCTAACTCTTAAAATTTATCTTGCCACAAATCTGGCTACAAATTCATGCGAAAAGATCGCTAAAACTAGCCTAAATCCTTCTTATCGCTTCTTGCTCGAGCTCGTTGAGAAATTAGGCTCTAGCTACCCCTGAAGAGTTTTGATAAACCCTCCAAAGCTCTCTCCGCCATGAGCCGAGGTCACATATCACATGTGTGACTGTCCATGCGAAAACTTGTATAAACGCAGTACGAACGCGTTCGCTTTCGAGCAATTGAAAACAAAAGAAAAAACGCAGGTGCGTTTGCCTCCGTTTCCTGCCGAACGCACTGCGTTCTTTTTTAGCGCAGTAGTTCGTTCTTTGTAGTGCGTTCGTTGCGAACGCAGGAGTTTGAAACAAACGCAGCAGAGTGTTTGAGCGAACAGTTGGGAGTGTTGGCCTCAAGCAAACGCCGAACTTCATTCTGATTTTAAAGGAAGTTTTGGTCATCGAACACGATAATTTGAAAGTGACTAAAGTTCCTGAAAGTTGTTAAACAAGTTGCATAAAGTTGAAAGTTTTTGAAAAGGTTGTTGAACAAGTTGCAACTCGATAATTTTTGAAAATCCGACTTTCATATCTTTTTATACTTGTATGTTATCGTATGTACATGATCATGATTAACATTGCATTGCATTTTACAGTTTGTATTTTTTGAAATAACAACCGCTAGAATAAACATCTAGACGAAAAAAGCAGAGGAATTTGCAAAAATCGTCTTTATGTTATTCATGGTATCTTGTTTTTCGAGACATTGTGATTGGGCAACAGAGAACACGAGGAGGCAGCTTGACCTTTGTGATTTTTAAGTTTGCTCGCGCCAATAGTTTGATTGTCACGTACAGCAACTTAAATTTTAGCTGAAAACTCAAAATCAAATGGTTTATAATACAACCACAAGAACCTGAGGCTAGTAAATGTAAAATCTTAAAAAAGTTCTGTTTTTAAAAAATGTTTTCCAACCTGTTGAATTCATAACACTGACAGCGGTCAACTTCGCGGTTGAGTGTTGTTCACGGAAGAATAACAACCTTTTCGTTGTTAACTCCAAACAAAATGTTGTTCGCGGATTTGTAAACAGTATGGAATTACAAAATCGAAAGTTGGTTTCGGGGCTGGCATCCGGAAGTTTATCAAGCGATGTCATGGACGTTTGTCAGAGCTTCGAGGTCTGCAATGAAACTACAGTATTCTGGAGTATATAACACAACAAACAATTAAGTTAACAAAAAAATAAATACAAACCTGACCTTGCTAACATCACAATTTGGACCGACGTCCTGATCGCGTAACGACGGTAAATCATTGAAAACTGTTCTTGTCGAATTTCATGATCATGGCACGTTCGAACCTGCATTTGTAACGAACGAACTGCGTTCGAGAAAAACAAAGGTGCGTTTGGAAAGAACGCAGCTGTGTTTGAGGGTGCGTTCGCCTGCGTTCGTGTTCACACCTTGGTGCATTTGTCTGCGTTTCCTGCCAAATGCACTGCGTTCGAAACGAACGCGTTGGCGTTTCGCACTGCGTTTATATAGGTTTTTGCATGGGCGGTCACATTTTTCATCGCGTTTTCGCTTTTCGTTCCGTTGTTTTGATTTTTAGTTTAACGAAGCGCAGTGAAGTGAGAAATTGTTCGGTTCCCTTTCCTTTATCAATTGATAATGCCAGGCAAGTGCGTGTTCAACGATAACTGGATCGCACAATCGGCTTAATTGTTGCATCTTCGTTTCTTGTCGGGAAACCAATCTTGCAGAACTTTGTATCTGACTCACTAGCTGTAAAAATGTTATCGCTTTACCGTAAAATCCCACTTTAAACCCCCCCCCCCCTCCCCTGGATATAAGCCCATCCATTTGCTAATGAATATATTATTCCGGATATAATTCCCCCCACCCATTTATAAGCCCATCTACTCTATAAATGTGTTCCTTTTGAGTCTCCTTTTATAAAACATCAAAATGCAATGGTATGTGAGCTTTAATTTGTTTATCTGCTGCGTTTTGTCTCGTCGTTCCGAAATATTAGCTTTATTCCACTTTATAAGCCCACAAAGATATTAGGCCCCCTTTTATAAGCCCACGAAGAAACCCTTTTGAAGTTATATAAGCCCAGAGCTTTAAAGTGGGATTTTAGGGTATTACAGCCACCTGAAAAGTTTCCCAGGCAACTTATAATTGTTGCATCTATTTAGCTAGTTTCGAATTACATCTGTGTCGGTTCCCTTAACGAGCTGATCTGTCTGACTCTCATTAAGCTCAGTTTGAAGAATTGGTTCAATCTAGAAACAAAATTTGTGGAAATGTGATATATTTGCTTAGTTGTTTTGGTTTGATATTCATTTTTTTAAATTTTAAGGTACCTTGATTTTTGTTAGTTTGGTCCTTGA
>JAOBRG010376500.1:0-11456 GCA_027574985.1 Umimayanthus nakama
TAGCCGACTCGGTGCTTCACACCTCGTCCGCTATCTAAAAGCTCATATCCAACGCGCGTTCGTGGAATAATTGTTAAATAGATACAAACAAAGAAATAAAATACATACATTAAGAAAAGAAGCACAGGAGCACCAGTCTTGCTACCGACAAAGAAGGAGCTAAAACTTGCTTAAAAAATTCATTTTTAATCTTTCCCTTAAATTAAGTAAAAGATTCTTACTCTGATTACCAATTGCAATCCAAGCTTTAGTTTCCTGAAACCTGATTATGAATCGTAAATTTAACATCTCCAATTTCAGTGATATCGCGTACAGCTCGGGCGTGGGAGTTCCCCATATGAGATGAAAACTTATTAAAATATTTTTAACCTTTTTTAAAATATAAGAACAAACGAAACAAAAAGGATCATAAGGGCATACCGTAAGTTTCTTGCTTGATTAGTGCTGTCACAATTGTTCCACGTTTGAGAATATACATTGGAAGTATATTTTGTCATATTGCATGTTTGCTGAGAGTGGAAACAGTTTTGGTACTCTGTTGTCGATCATCCAATGATTTCCAATGAAGTTTTAGGCAAGCATAAATTTCTCAATTTTTGTTGAAACGAGGATCCACGTAAGGACCTCGTACTCGACTAATTAGAGGTATATACATTACTAATACTTGGCAAAAAAGGATTTTGAATTGTAGTTGAAGATCAGGATCAACTTTTACACCTTTAAACAAAACCAACTTACCAATCGTTGCCTTTCCCCTTAAAAAGGGTTAGTTTAAGTTTGTTGTCTTTTTTCAACTGAAGTATCATTGGAGTGTCCTCGTCTGGGCTGTCGTAGTAAGAAAAGAGCACCAAAGGGTTGGGGTCAGCCAGTTTCAGCCACATGCACGTGGTGAACTGCGTGAATGCGACAACGCTACTAAGCTGGTGCACCAGAAAGTCACTGGTCGAACGGCTTGGAAAGCTTATTACTGGTGCATTGTCTAAGGAAAAATATATATATGATAACATACGATTAGTCTGATGATCGCCACCGCCCGGCGAGCGTAAAACTCGCATGACAGATTTTAGCTTTTAATGTTTTAACCTTTTTAGCCATTTTATTTATCTTAAGCCACTTCTGCGGAAACTTGTTGCGTAAAGTTCAATAGTACCAGCACTTTCAACGCTTGAGTAATAGCTGTCACGCGAAGCGAATCAGCAACACCGTTCGTCAATAAGCTTGAAGTTTATCGAATGGATTCGTTCTGGGTTCCAGTCTTTGTGGCCCTGCCGTCTGTTTGCCCACCCCGTACATCAGAGAGTTTTACCAAGTGCGTTGGCCCGGGTAAGCTCTTTACATCTTGTTAGAACTTGAAGAACATATCAGATTCAGGGATTTGTTAAGTTTCTTATATTTATAATTGAAGAGCCATTTGAGCACTTGAGCAAGTAACTGAAAGGCCACGATGTACATAAAATAACTGAAAAAAGCATAATTTGAGTACTTTTGCTTAAGTTTTGCCTCTTATTCAAAGAGAAACAAATTTATATTACGAAGAAACAACTAAGCTAATAAGCTTGTCTGAAAATTATACTAATCAATCGTGAATGTCGGTCGTGCAATCTTTAATTCAGACAGGCATCGCTTGTTCTCGGATAACGCTTAATCAACAATAACGGTGAAGATGATATACAACCTATAGTCCCTTCTGCCTGGTCTCTCTGGTGTATCGAACTAAACTGAGACGTATTGCTCGCTTACGTTTTTCACTTAATACGTGTTTCTGCATTTTTATAATACTATTTTTAATGTAATTGATATTTATAATTTACGAACAAGGTACATCTCACTGTTTTGTTCTAAAACGGCGCGCAAGTTACTGCGCCTCTTTAATTTCTGCAAATTTCTCGAAACAATCTAATTATGTGGTATTCAGTCCCTATTCTTTTTCGGTTGTATCTACATGTAATCTTGTTTTTTGAACGCATTTCTTACTTCTCAGATGCGTGTCTAACAAGAACATGAAAAAAGAAATTGTAACTGATAATTTAGAAAAAGTAGTTTTAAATCATAGTTACCGTTTGCGGGAACACAGGATTTCCTGCAAGATTGGGCATCTTCTCCGCTGGTCCCTTTTGGTAAAGTTGCCAGTTTACTTGTGGCAGTCTGCAAAAACAACATCTGTGGTCTGAGAGTTTCTCCTTTTCACTATTATACCACTTTTCTTGAGAAAGTTGTTTTCACAAGTCTTCATTGAGCCGTGAGACGATGAGTCGAATTTCAAAATTTCACATTTTTCTTAATTAAATGCTTGATTCACATATCCCGGAAAGCCCGGCGGAAGCAATTCAGAGTTGATCTGGCAACAATACGGTTGAGCGCGAAGGAGCAAGCACACTGTACAGTAGGGGGGGGGGGGCGGTACGGATGCATGCTCCCTCAGAAAATTTTGAAATTTAGGTTATCCGAAATGCACATTTGGCACATCTCATAACGAAAAAGTGAACCGAAACTTACAGTGAAAATTGTGTGTGTTTGGAGGCAAACATGACGTTTGTTATCAGTTAAGTAATTGATATGTTGAAATCATTTATTTTCAAATTGTAAATTGCAATTCTTATGGCGTCTTAAAGTCCGCCACGCTCTTGCTTAGTAGTCGCTCTAAGGTGGGTTTTCAGACGAGGCATAGCGCTAATTGATTTCTCACTTGTTGCATTGCTTGCTGGCATCACCAAAGTGAGCTGAATCACCGTTACAACTGCATTGATCAGTTGCTGTTTGTTTTTGTATGCACTTTTGGTTTTAGAAAGTTCACATTTTTTGAATTAAAAAATGCTTCCAGGCTCAAAAGTTGATCAGGCGGTTGCAAATTTCTCGAAACATGTCCTGGTTACAACTATGACAATGCAAAAGATCAACACTTCTCCGGACTTTTAATCTAATGCCGTCCAAATTTCATAAGTTGGTAAAACAATAGCCGTGGATGTAAATCGTTCTGGAGAATTTCAAAACTCCCCTCAAATTATTTTTAAAACTCAAGCAGAACGGTTTGTACGCTGCAAATGGCGAGTTTTCTTCAACTGCCTGCAGAAAATTAATAACGCGTACATTTAAAAATCTCCAGCATGGAATAAGAGCGCAAATAGCGATAAAACTGACAAGCAAACTACAAATGGCAGGAATTAAAACTAACAGCCGCATTGACGCTTAGAAGTGAGCAGGCTTGTATGAATAATGATGCTCGCATTCGTTTACAAACAAAAATTTTAAAAAAAGAAACTTTTCGCCGTCAATTAGATAATTTCAAAAGCTTAATTTCCATTGGTATACAGGTTATGGGTGCCTAATGCGTATTAACGAAACTACATACGCAAAACTGAAAACACCGCTCAAGGAAAACTGTAAAACTGGATAAAAAATACAGATTAAGTAGTGATGATTCAAATTAGCATGAAAGACGTTGCTCAAATTAATTCGAGCCGAAATACGAGCTTTGTTTTGCAACTGAATGTGTTACAAGTTTAGGTACGAAATAGTAAAATTAAAAGTTGTTTCTCTTTGCAGATTTAACCCTACAGCTATGACTTAGTAGTTGTTTTTATACTGGAACTTAGGCAAGCTAATTTAGTGCATCTGATAGTTCGTCTGAACATAAACACGGGCACAAAGACGAACTATCCGTCCAGACGAATTATTTTTGTTGTGAATTGTCTTAGATTCTTCTTCTAGATATAGATGTCGCTACTTTTACCGTACTTGTCGTAGATCGTCCATGTTTTATTCTGGAGACGTTACAGCAGACAGATAAATTGTCTAAACGGATTACCCGTCCCTAGTATATAAACAGCTAATAACTGCAATAGCAGTTTAACTTACTCGTATTTGATGAAATATTGCCCCAGGTCGGTCGATTAAAACCTCTTCAGCGTTACAAGTAGTTGTCACACCACGATCGTTTAGTTCACAGAAGCTCTTCCTTATTTCGAAGTGATATGAGATACAACGTGTGTCTTGCATACATGCTGTGGTGCACGACAACCAACCGGAGTCAGTAACGTTAAACTTAAGAAATACATGGCAGGGTAGATACTTGTCTTTGTTGATGATTGATATTGCTCCCAGTCCGATGAAGGAAAAAACCATGCATAGAGCAATGAAAGCGCTGTGGGTAAAAGCCATCATCCTAATAGCGTGTTTTCAAGTTGCTTTGTGTTTTGTATTCTTTTTGAGACTTGACTTGTTTCCAGAACTTTTAAAAAACGAACACTGCGAAAGTCTTGTCTGTTACTCGGTTTCAGCTATTACGTCTTCGATTCGCCTTAACAACACTTAATGTTATCATGGAACACAATTCTTAGCCAATTCAAATAAATTATCTGTTGCTAAGAATTTTGCAACTGGATTTTACTCAAAATAAATAAATTACAAGTTCTTTTGCAACGAGAAATTCTTTCTCAGTTTGTTTTCAAAGATCAACAAAAGACTGAGGCCAAAGTTTCAATTATTAATATGCACTTTTTAATTACGATATCTGTCGGCTAGTACACACTTTAAAATGATGTTACTGAGTTTGAACTTTTGATTAAGTTGGAGGAAGTCTGTTATGACAAATTGATTGGTTTATGTTTTACTATAAGTCTGTTTTTTTTATTAGGTTTGGACTAGCTAATCATAAAACACTTTGCAGTGGCTTATTTTGTGTAACAGTATTCAGCATGCCCTTCACCCTTTTCCATGAGTCCACAAATCCGAGCCAAAACTTCCTAAAAGTTTAAATCTAAAATTGTTTTATTTGTCTTTGGGTGGGCTAGCTGCCAATATCATGCGTTATGTAAATAGTTTCAGCACTTAGTTTCTCATCGCAGCAGGGAGTATTTCACCCACTCTTTGGTTTGTCTTATTGAGAACAAACAATCCGTTTGCCCCTGCCATGCAGCCTTGGCGACTCAAGGCTGGTGTTATTATGAAAAGAGCTTCACTGCAACGATCATTTGTGTGTGTGAGGTTGGCGCAGTTTGTAAGATTTCTGACTACCAACCAGAAGGTCCCGCGTTCAACCCCCGGCTTGGTCAAGAGTTGAACTTTGGGCGACCTTCTTTTGCCACACCGTCTGTGTACAGGGACGTTAAGCCGGTGGTCTCTTTTAAAATGTTCTATTGGGGGACTTCAAACAACCCACACACTTTTTGATAGGAGTAGGCTAATGTCGGTGTTGTGGACTGTAGTTGATCGTTTTTTAACATGAGCCCTTTGCTTGGGAATAAGGGCGACCTCTCCCCAGGTTATCGTTAAAAAACAAAATTATTATTATTGTTATTATTATTATCATTTGGTAGTAGTAGTAGTAGTAGTAGTAGTAGTAGTATTTTTATAGTTATTGTTATCATGTAGTTTTGTTAGATACTTTGCACACTCTGAGACTCAATTTAAACCAGAGCATGTACTACGTTACTACTCCTATGATGTCAGGGAAATTTTTTTGTCTCTTGCCATGAACACGCGTTCAAGTAAAACTTGATTTTGTTCCCTTAAATTGATAGAGGATTCCTACGAGTTTTTTTGACAAGCACTGAATCTATAGCACTGAATAAGCTCAGAATGTGTTCCATAATTAAGGACGAGGTTTCCGGTGTATTTTTTATGAAAAACACGGAATTAATTAAGTTTTGTATTTTTAAATAAACCCCATAGGGCAGAGAAAACATCGGACAGTGAAACTCTAATTAGCAAGACAAATGTACTGCGATCAATAATGATAATATGCAAATATCGGAGAACATCTGTGATCATTTAATCGTCCCACCTCATATTGCCACACACATGAGAACAGCTGTATTGGTGCCTTTCACATCTACTGATAGAGTTAATACTTGTTCGCATACCTTACATGAGATGACAGTCGGTCTCAATTGATATTTTTGGTGATATTTCGTTAGCCATCTGCTAAATTGTTAACAGTATATAACCATTTTTGTTCTGATTTTTATCATAACTTAAAATATATTTTTTTCAAGTGTTATTATCTTGCCTTTTTTCTATGATACATGGATCATTTTGTTCATATATAGAAAAGCTTGGAACTTGGATCACATCACTTGGACCGACAAATACTTGAAAATATCACTGATATTGGATTTTTCTCACTTTTCTCAACTTCAATTTTTGTCAGATACATCATCTGGTCGTATATGAATGGAAACCTTAAATACCCTATTGCTATGTATGGCATTTTTTCAGTCATTCCATTCTTTACAAGGGAGAAATTTAGAATTGATACAGTTTGTTATCTTCTTTCGTCACATTCGACATAAATTTCAGTTGCTGCATCAAATGAAGTATATGTCTGTCCAGCAAGCTCCTCGATACCAAACGATGTCCTTTCAAAGAAACTAAAGAAGACTGAGTCCATTCATCGATAAAAAAAGTACCGTCTAAACATATTCCTTGTAAATAGCTTCTTGCTTCTTAATTTCTTTTGCTGCATTGGTCAACTGTTTGTAAATCCCATATCGAAATCCCAATTTGATGTTAAGTTATCGTCAATACCACCTTTGGCACCACTTAGCCCTACTTCATTTCGTTGACGATTCGCACCAGAAACAAAAATATATTTTGTTCTCGACAACCAATAATTGATTGATCTATTGTTTGCTCAGACAATATTTACAGCGGACAGTCACGATGCGTTTGTTTGATAACGACATTAAAAAAGCAACGGAAATTCGATTTTGCGCCTAAAGGTATTCACTCATTATTTAGTTGCAATGATTTGTACGTAAACTACAATTCGCAGTACAGCACGTTTATTTGTCACAATCTGTTATTGTTCCAGCATCATTTTAGGAGGTGTATGCAAGGTCTTTTAGTTTTCTTCAAAATAATGTCTACACGGTCGAGTGGCGATGGCATTCTAGATTTGATGTCGTCTATTTGTTCACGATAACATGAAAACTCCAAAAACGAACCTGAAAGGGGATGCACAAATGCTGAAGTGTGAAGATTTATAAAATCTAGGAAGTCGATTTAATTTACCTTAGTCTGCGTGAGTTTAATTAATAGCATTAATGTTATAAGCAGAACAGGCTTCTATTGTTCTCCTTCGTAAAGCAAGGAACTATTTGTACTTGTATCTTCTGACTTGCGTACAAACATGAAAACAGTTGTTTTCAGTAATAAACCCAACAAGGCGTTTATAAAGATGAGTAAAAAATAGTTTGTATCATAAAGGCTTACAAACTAAAAATCTCCTGCGACACTTTTTATGAAAATTCATACAAATTCGGCAGTTCGATAAAGAGCGTTGAACAGTCATGTCAAAAGATAAAACCAAAGGAAAAATGGAACTAAATACTACACATAAAGTTATAAATCCTTCCATTCCCTACAAGCCAAGAAGACCTTGAGGGGGGGGGGGAATTCGGACACCCCAAGACATGTTGTAATGATACTCCACAATGAGTAAAATACTGAGTTAACGCTACAAATCTCTCTGACTTTTCCTAAAATTTACCTACGGACAATTTTTATTCGAAACTCGTTTACATACTACTCTCAAGCTGCTGTTGCAACTACATTTCTCGTTAAAATATTTCAAAAGAAAACAACGTTTTTCTAAGAATGTATTTACGGGATTTATCTTGGAAACCGTAGATCTGGCTGATCAAAGAACGCAAACAAGAGCATCAAAGTTTTCAAATTAACTAAAATTGATAATATTTAACGTGATAAAATACCTAAGATGGCGACCTTAAACGTTAAAATCGCAAGTTCATACAATACAATACAATACAATATACAATACACAATATAAACTTAAGTAGTTGAACTACATCTGTTTAATAATGTTCTTGTAATTGCTATGTTTTATCAATTATGTAATTATGATTTTGAGTTTTGTAGTTTCTAATTTCATTCGTATCATTTGAATTATGTTTTTGAAAGATGAACAAAAAATCATGACATGACTAACTAAATAGGAAAAGATGCTTCTTAGGTTATTTTTTCTTAAAGTGTCAGTTTGGACGTTGCTAGCGCGTATAGTTGCCCCACCCAGGGCCACTTGTAGACTAAAAACACAGCCAAGTACAATTATAGTAGATTCATCCTTTGGTAAGTCTTGAACATACAACTTCAAACGTGTCAAACAAAATTACATTTTTTACATTAAACAAAACTACTAAAACTGATGATTTGTGTTTATCAAGGAACCCAGTTAACTTAACTTTACATGTAACTTGAAACTATGTAGTTAGTATCCTTTCTTCCTAATTAAAAAAGTAAGCAGTTGTGGGTTCCTCGCTGCTTAGAAACTGCTTTTATACCAATCCCTTTTGTTTACTCTCGTCTTCATCCAGAGTAGCCTCACTATTTTTCTCGTACTATGCTTTGGACCAAATCTTTTTTGCACCCAAGACGTACTTTGCGCCGTTCGTAAATAGCAACTTTAAAGAACCGTTTTCACCTCACGGTAGAGACCTGGTAACGAATTTGAATCCGCCATTTTAGGGGTTCGCTAAAATAGCAGTGATCAAAGCGTTTTGGAAATCTCTTTCCATCCATAATATTTTCAGATACTTTACAAATTTCAGTTATTGAGTCGATTGTTTAATCATTTAGGTTTTGAAACCCAAAGTTTCAAAGCCATACTGGCTCATTTAGCAGTCTTTTTTTATTCAAAATGATGACTGGTAGGTCTCGTAAACGCGTGCGACCTCCGGCCAAAGAAAGGACCGTCAAAGTTCGTCTCAAACAATCTGTTTTCGAGATGTAGAGAAAAGAGAAACAGGCATCTGGATATGGATAACACTCGCACAACATTTTTGCTGAGTGTTTGCTACACTGTGGCCCTGGAAATACAAACAATACAACGAAATCGAAGCGGCAGCGGTTAGATTTTGGTGTCACTGTCAATTCTCCCGGCAAAGAGATAGCAGGATTTTCGCCCGTGTTTGATAAGTAAATTTCTGATCATGGATGGTAAATGTGTATGTTTATTCGTCAATTTGGTATCTATTTATGCGTTAGAATGGGGTAGTTGTCTGATCTAACCAACAAATACAATTATTCAGCTCAAAAGCGGCGCGATGTTTTGCTGTCGGTCATTCTTGCACTGCAGCTGCTTTGTGCCACAAGAGCAGTTTGCACCGCACTTTCGGCCCGCGTTCTAGCAAGGACATTGAGGTGACGTTCTGCTCTGTTTTCGGCTACAAGTATTCTTGCACTTGCATAACTACAAAACGAAAAGATTCAGTTAGAACAACATAATAAACTGACTAAAGTTAAATACGATACAGGCAAGTCTCACATACGACCGGTTTCAACGATCACAAAATACATGACTCTTCGCTATCTCGATATTCACTTCTGCATCACTTTCGTCACAAACTATCGATCCATATCGATTTCATCTTTGGTTTTGCTCGAGAGGTACCAGATGTTCTATAGCGAGTGCAGACTGTTCAAAACTTTCGCTTTCTTCGATGAGTATAAAGTCAGATTCCCTCTTCTAAACGATCGAGCGCGCGCTTCAAGCCCGTGCGACAAGCTTTGCATGTGAACTTTCGCAGTTTCACGTGACATGTGTCTGTCAAATTGACAACAAAAGCAATGGTTACCAGGCTTACACCGTGAGGTGAAAACGGTTCTTTAAGTTGTAGCTTCCATGGTAACTATCCGTTTCTCTAACTTTCAATATTATAGAAGTCACATTTTCAACAAAAATTTTCTTTGCAAGAAGTCTTGATTCCCTCAGTTTCTCCAGTGTTTTTTCTTGTTGTGCTAGTATGTCTTAAAGGTTTCTTTTTTTTTGCCTCTATGTTTCAGACAACTCCTCATTTGAGAACTATTCATGTTAGGCGTTTTATTTGTTGCATAATGGTTAGCTTCTGAAGGAAATGTATCATAATACTGCCTTTCACACTTGCTTATGTCTCTTGCTTGACAAGATACTTGCATACAAGTATAAAAAAACAATTTATTTCTCCTTCCGTACCGTTAGTAAACGTAGTATTCTTTGTTTTGTACTTCAATTCATCTGGATAATTTAACGCGATAATACGGTTACTGTGTCACATTGTCCGTTGTAAGCACCATCGTAAAAACATGTACACTCATTGTTGCCTCTGTCTTCGTTAAAACACATTTGTTCAATCTTTCTAGAGTTGGCAAATCAAAGCATGGTTGCACAATCCTTAGTGCGTTGTTTGATATCTTTTTTGGAAACGCAAGTAACCTATATGTATTTGCTTACTTTAGCAGCAGGCTGTGTAGAGACGCACTCCTTTGCAAAGATGTCTTCCTCGTCAGCTATCACTGCTGCATCATGTTCATGTTTATTCCCCTTGTAGCCAGGTTCTCCGATAAACAGGTTAGAACTTGCACTTTCAGTGTAAGAGCTAACGATTTGGGAAGTTAATTTTTTGTGCAATTTTCCAGTCGGTTGTTGTTGTGAAATTTTTCCTGTTAACATCAAGTTGCAATTCTTCGTTATAACCTTTCCGCAAGAAAGAAAACTACTGTTTTCTTTAGTGAACCTGCGGTTTCTGTAGTTGAAATCGGCGTTTTTGTGGTTTCATTGTAGTGCTCAGCACTATAAGGCACATTTACGTTATCAAGTCGCTCCCTACTTTGTACAATTGTTCCATTCAAAGAATCACATGTAAGTTGATGGAGTCTTTTTTCGCTTTTTAGGAGAACGTGGCCACAAAAGTCATGTCTGTCAACGCTTGCGTTGTCGTAGGAACAACCTTCGATATGTACCGAGTAACAATATCGAGACGAAATTTTATTAGATGTTTTATCCACAAGCTCCGCTACGGAAGACATATCTTGCGGAGAATTTGCAACATTCGGTTTTTCAATAGAACAAGTATGCCTGATATTATTGTTAAAACTTAAAATAAACAAGCCGCTTTTTTCACTGTTCCTGCAACAAATTACCTCATCATCTAACCCAGAGGTCGTCTTTATTTTAATCAAGCGTGGGTTTGTCGTACTGAGTGGTAATCTAATGGCCATTTGGGTGGGGGGGGGGGGGGGGTTCTCCAGATGGACATGATCTTTCCTTCCACATTCTTCATCAAAGTATCGTTTATACTCTTCCATTCCGTGTACAAAATGTGACTGATTCAAGTTGTCGTCGATGCAGATGCCGTGAAGATGAGTGTTTTGAAGGTTGTCAGCTCTCGCAACCTCTTTACCGTCACTCCAATTCATGTCTGTAAAGCTACAACTGTACGGCAAGGACAGTAAGGTTTGCTAATACCAAGTCCTTTAGCTCTTTTCAGCAGCTTTGCGGGTCTCCAGTGGATTTCCAATTCGCCTCGTTTGTTCTGAAAAGGTCAAAATAAAAAAATGGTTATGGCGCAAAACGTGCTGTGTATATCCAACCAATGCTCTAGCCAGCCACAAAAGGTAAAAGGACGCTCTAATTTCAACACAGTTAGATAGATAGACAGACAGACAGACAGACAGACAGA
>JAOBRG010376544.1:0-11453 GCA_027574985.1 Umimayanthus nakama
TCTAATTTTTAAAAAAGAAAATCAAAATTTCAACCGAGGCGAGTGCCTCGGTTCGCCTCAAGGTGGCTACGGGCCTGGTAAGATGGCACTAAGAAATATGTGTCTGGAACTGTCAATACAGCTTTTGCAAACGTGACGAGATTGCTTGTTACTCTTCCAGCGCCCGATGGTGATGACCAAGCTAAATTCTGACAAGTTTTCTGTTTATGTACATCTCAATCTGTGTATATGGAACACTTTAAAAATTTCTTAAATTTTTCTGATCAAAATTTCAGACTGGTGATTGTTCTTAGCCTGTTCTTAATTTTTGGGCAAATCTCAGCCTGGGTGTTCTTATAAAGTTTGTTCTTATAAGAAAAAAGCGTGTATTCTTTGTAAATCATATTTATCCTCCCCATGCTGACTTTTCCATGGAACATAATTATAGCCGTAGGCCACTGTCGGTCATGGCAGACCATGGGATATTATATCTGACCCTAAGTGTCCAGACTGTCTGCTAGGCTTGAGCAGTGCCTGTTGTGGCAGTGGAGACCAATACGAGAGTGACAGTCACGACCGCATAGGTCGCACATGTGTGTTGACTCATGTATGTTTGCTGTTTCCTTTCTGAGGGCTCGCTTCTCTGCTGCCACCGCTGACAGCTTTTCCTCACCAGTCTACAGCTGTTTATGAATCGTCTTTCTCCGTTACATTATGTGTATGATGACATTATAACTGACCATGCATATTGTCAGTGACATATTGTACATGAACTTAACAGTTAGATCTAGAATTGATAACTTATTATTTTCAATACCAGATTTTTTTAATGATGTTAATGAAAAGATGAACTACAAGGGGAGTAGTCTTGGGATACCAGTATTAAAGTATATTAAAGCAAAATCATGATCAAAGAGTGAAAAGAACCTTGGTTCATTAATATCATGCAGAAAACATGTTGGTATGATCATTATTCTGCACACTGTTTATAGAAATTTTAGAGTCTTAAATTCAACTTATTTGGTAGCTAAATTACTTGAATGCAATAGAAATGAACTCATATAACCAAAGAAAAGAAAACCACGGAGCAAAGTCATTAATGCAAGAAAATTATGAAAGGCTTAGAACTTACTTACCGATTAGTGAATTTCTGGAGAAAACAATAACAATAATGAAACTGTGAATAATCAACTTACCCGATTTCTGAAGTACCAGTCTTGATGTTGTAAAGGTGGAATGGATACTCGATGGTTGTGCATTCTGTCATAAACTCTAGGGAACCCTAACAAAACATAAAAGTTTAATTACTGCCATGTTCAAGTATTAGGAGCAGATCCAGAATTCTTGAAAGGATGATCAAGAGGGAGGAGGGGAAAGGGGCTAGAACCAGTGTAGTTCAAGGGGGACACAAACATTAATTTTGTTTTTTCAGTGTTTCGCTTTAAAATAGTTCCCAAATAATTGTCACAAAAGGGGGCCTAGGTTCTATTGACTCCTCCCTTAAAGCCACCCATATGTAATATTTTCTCCAAAGTTCAAAAATGATAATCTTAGACAATATATAACATAGATCCCAAATATATTATGAGTCAATCTTGTTTTCACAAACAAACAGTCTAGATAATAAAAATAATAATAATAATCATTTATTTAAAACTCTCTTGTAGTTAGCTAACTAAATTAACGAGTTGTTTACAAGCCTATTACTTACATACTACTATTTATACACTGTAAAACTATTTCTTTTTACATATAAATCATTTGTTTAAGGAAAGTATTTAAACATAAGAAATTCCTCTGTTCTTTTCAAGTTACAGTTCCTCCTATCCCTGAAGAAGTGGATGTCTCTTTTTCCTGCTCTCAGGGAATATTGACATGTCCTACTGATGCAAGGCAGAAGTGCGTTTAGGGGGTGGCTGGTGTTGGTCGTTATTCTCTTCATATATTTATCACAAAGCCAACTCCTCCTATGTTTGAGAGTCTCTAGACCTGCTGCTAAAAGCGCGCTATTATAGCTATCTATGTAAGGAAATACTATGTGCAAAACCCTTTCTTGAAGAAATGCTATTTTATCTGAAAGATAATCAGGAATTGACTGCCATACTGGGATGGCGTACTCTAACACAAGTCTTATAGTGGTTAGATAGACCTTTAGAATAGACATTTCATCCACGCCTGCTCTCTTTAACACTCGTAACGAATAAAGCCTCTTACTTGCTTTCTTGCAAATATATTCCACGTGGGTATTCCATTTAAGGTCATAGTCGACATGGACACCTAAGATCTTATAAGTGGACACACACTCTATAATTCATTGTACCTAGCAGAGGGCCGGGGCCTTGTAGTTTACAAAAAATATTCCAAAATATTAACTAGAATGCTGAACCAGTTCAAGCAAGCTTTTTAAAATTCAACTACAGATATTAGGTCATTTACTTTGACAGTCAGGGACAAACTTCCTGCAGTTAAATATAGTTAGCCAATGATAAAATGACAAGAGGATAAAACCTTAATCTAATTAACCAAATTAATAAAGAATAAACCACATCAGAAGAAAGCTAAAACCTTTCCCAAGCCAAGTAGTGAGCTGAAGGCCGGCACTTAACTCTGATTTCTGATATTATAAGCAGATGATGAAACTAGGTGCACAGAACACTACTTAATCCATCACAGAATTGAACCCAGCAGAAGCTGGTGCTCATTTACACAGCTGCGTCAACTAGAGCAATTCAAGTTACGTGTCTCACTCAAGGATAACGTACACAACACAATTTGAGGCCGAGTTTCAAATTCATATATGCTTGGACACAACATCTAAATAAGCTGGTCAACCAAAAATGAAGGTAGTTAGTTGGATAACAGCAATTTACAGATATGTAGTGACATTTCAAAAATCTGGATGACTTGTGGAAGTTCAGCATATGTGCTTAAGTTTTAGTCAAACTCTGACCAACTTTGGTAAATTTGCTAATTAAATTGGTGTTCCTTCTTGTGATAGAATTCATTACTTAAGGTTACCATTCACCTTGAGCCGTGTTTTCAGTTTTCCTAATGTAACTCTTATCTATAATGTACACATAAGATACCAACAAACTTAAAAAATCAATGAAAAGCTTAATATAAAGTTATCTAAATGATGCTGAAGAAATTGTTCAAAAACTTTGGCTTAAAAACGAATGCAAGCATCATAATTCAAACTGTTTATTTCACATTAAGCTAGACGCAAGCGCAGCTGTCAGTTTCAATTTCAACCATTTTTAGTTTGTTTGTGAGATTTAGCACAATTTCTATTCTTATTCTGCCCTGGCAATTTTTTAATTGTGCGCGCCATTAATTTTCTGCAGGCACTTGAAGAAAATCCACTATTTGCAGGTGCTGCATACAAAACTGCTTCGGCCTGATTGAGTCATAAAAAGGTGTTGGAGCAGAATTTCAAAATTCTCCAGGATGGTTTTCATCTTTGGTTACTATTTTATCAACTTGCTAAATATGACAGCATGAGATTAAAATGCAAAGGAGCATTGATCCTTTACCTTTTTGAAGTTTTAGCCAAAACATGTCCCGAGAAATTCACTCCTAAAGTACAGGTCGCGTGTCATACAATTTGACTTCTGGTAAAAACTTTCATTCATCATTTTATATCTCACAAACTATACATCGAAATTGAAAAACACTCTTTTTTACTAGAAGTTCATTTCGAAGTTTCGATCCGCTCCAACGTGAATGGTAACCTTAAATCCTAAATTCCTTGTTTTATTACTGGCTAGTTCTAAACATACCCCTGGATCAGCGGATATATCACAAATGGCTAGAAGCTGGTGTGGCAGATTTGGACAGCCCTCGTATGCACTTGTCTTCTTCAGTGGTTTCAGAAGGTGCTTTGCATCATCGTTGGTGAGCAGCTGGGGGATGCCAGGCTGCCAGTATGTACCGTTTACCAATACAGACATGTACGGTGCCACCTTACCATAAGAAGAGTTCAATGGTGAAATTATATAAGCAAGGTAGACATTTCAGTAGACTGCAAAGCAGCAACTTTTTTATTAAAGAGATTAAAAACTCTTCACCAGGGCCCAGTTGTTTGATTAGGTGTGAAAATTTAAACACAATTCCTCACCTAGAAATACATCTGCCTGGTACATGTATTTCCAAACAATTATTTAAGAGCACTCCAAGGAAAGCCAATTATGGAAACACAAAATGATAGCCCGAATCAATCAGTGCTAACAACAGGGCCCAGAAAACTAGAATTTGGGCTTTGATTGAGTTTTGGTGTGCACGAGTCACACAGCCAGGGAAAAAGGAGAAAGTCAATCAGGCAGACCACAGAGATAGACAGAACTTAAAATATTTGAAAACACAAAATATGCATTAATTTTCTAGTATGATTTCAAGGAAAATCTCATGATATCAAGGGAAGAAAAAACTGCTCTTACATCTAGCACAATAGTCAACTCCCCCCCCCCCATATCTACTGTTGGTGATATATGACACTCTAATATGAAAGTTGAAATAGACTCAACTCACAATTTCTGCAAAAGTGGATCTGTATCTCTCAGGATGGGCTTCATACTCTTCACTGTTGAACACTCCACCGGCCTTGGGAACCAGGTAGTCCTCACGACTCACAACTGTTCCAATCACTTTACGGTGGTCTGCAAGAATTTTATACATGAAGGATAACAGACTTAGAGAGGGGCATATAGCATCTGTCATTAACATTTTTCTCCACACCTTCCCCCAAGGCATTATCTTATTTATTTTCTGACATCTCTCTCCTCAACACAATCTCAGCCACTCCTTCTCCACAACACATCAACAACTTTGGTTTTCTTCACTTTCTGCCCTCAACTAATACAGCCATTAATTTTAGCCTAATTTCTAACCACTGTAGGATACATATAGCGTGCTACACTGTAGCCAAAATGTCACCAGCATGTCTCCCTGGGTGGCTAAACATGCAAGCTACAATTGAGCAACATGTAGGGATACAAGAAATGTTTCTGATGTTTCCAAGAAAAAACTTTTGGTCTTTGCTACAAATTTTGTGGCACACTACAATGTTCCTGATTTGGCGACAATGTAGCTCGTTACATGTATCCTAGTTTGGCCAGGCCTTAACTCCCAATAGCTGTACAAAAAATAATATAAGATACTGTAGCATTATTTTTTACTGTATTATTTTTTGTCTTGAATATGTAATGCACTTAAAGTGGAAATAAATTTTGTTGTTGATGATGAGCATTTAATATATTCTTTCTCACGTCACCACAGTTAAAATAACTGATGAGCCACAGATTGGTTTTGTGGGTCTATGTGCACCCTCTCAAACTTGTAGTATATATCTAAACCCAAATGGTATTATATTTAGTTTATTAATAAATCAATTACTTTCTGCAAAATATTCATTAATAAATATTTAATATATAATTATTAAATTCTAGCAGCTGTACTATGCTTTACTCTAATTATATCAAATTCTTATTTTCGAAATGATTTTCCATAGCAGAATCTTCTGAATTTTATTTATAGATACAGGGTACTTGATTGGGTGTTTGGACAAAGACTGGGTAAGTTGACAAAAGGCAGTAAATCTTAGCCAAAATGCAAATTAACTAAGGTGGCACAAGGAAAATCTGAAAAGGGGGATGCAACAAGAGAGGCTTAAATCAAGGATCTTGTTAAAAGTAGACTTGATGTGCTATCCATGCCATAAATAATTAACTTACAATTCTGAAATAACAAAAAAGGACTTGATGATGTAAAAAAGAAATACAGAAAAAAGTGATGTTGACTTAAAATAATTGCCAATTTCTGCCAATTGACCAGTTTGAGATTTAAGTATATTGATAACTTTAAAAAAATGTGGCTCACCTCCCTTCTGCACTGCTCTCTTCAACTCGTGAGGGTGAACATAAATGTGTGGCAGCTCCTGAAACACTTCTTGGGCTCCCTAAGTTATAGTTAAATGTAAGTATTAAGTTTAAAGTGTTCACGAAAATTAGAAAAAGTAAAAATAGTAATAAAAACCGGTAGTGCTATAAACTGTTTCAATAAATGAGATTTTCCAGGTATTCCCTTGAGTCCCAGTAAAACAAGGAGGGGTTTGAGGAGTCTTCAGTATCCACAGTAAATTGTATCACTCCATCAGTATGTAGAGAGCCCAAGCAAAGGTAGGCTAGAAACATCTTGCAGTCATACGTACAGGCCGTTATTCCATAATTAAATAAACAAATAAATAAAATGCTTACTATATGAGCTTGAGCCACAACAAACTGTTTTAAGTCGCTCAACACTTAACCTTCCAATGACCAAGGGGGGAATCTTTGACCTCCCATAAATTTTTCTGACCTCAAAATTGAAGCTCTAGAGCAATTATAAATGAAACTTTCAGTAACTGTAGTCAAATAATGAGCCCAGCTTTTGATGCCAATTGGATGACATTATCAATTATAACTCATATGTCAAATTTAATTATAAAATGCAAAATAAAACTTGAGTAAGAAAACTGTAACTTTTTGACAAAATTTGTTCTAACTTTTTCTTTTCTACTCTATTGTTAATTTTATTCCTATTTGAGGCTGAAACACATATTTCCAGCTAATCTCAAGAAAATTTGATGCAGTTTTGGGAAAAATACGATTTTTGAAAAACCCAAGATAGCAGCCAATATATAAGGTGTACAAGTTGTGAAATGACTGTTGTCATAGCAACAGTTCTTAATTAGAGCTTGATTGTTGTAAAGAAATTAAATTAACTAGCTAACCAAATATTCCTTACTTTCTTAAACTTGTCAATGATCTTCTATGTGCTACCAAAATGGAAATCAAGGGGGTCCAAATTAGTAACTCCTCCCCTACCCTGGGTTAGTTTGTTATGGTAAATAGCTTGGTCGACCAAGGGTTAATACACCTATTACTACACACCATAACATAACTCAATTAATAACATAATTGTAAGGAATGCCTCCCTTGATTTCATTTCCAACTCAATATGATCATTGCTTATTTATTTCAGGAGAATTAATATGTATTTATCAAAACTGAGAAATGCATTAAACAATGTTACCGGAACTAATTATATCTTCTAATTGTTAGAAAATTAACAATTACTAAAATCATTATGACATGTAACTCAACATTTATAGAAAATATACTATGTTTACAATCGTAAACTCAATGTACATTAAGTTTTAACACATCACATTTTTGCCATTAAATGATCCACTGATCAGTTGGGTATTTCAAAATGCTGTTCAGTATGGATGCAGCATGTTACCACAAACCTGAGACACATTTCCAGAACCAGTGAAAACAAATGACAATGGACCAAAATGTGCCGGGAGTTTTCCAGCAGCAATATCCTCTCCAAGTTCGTAAATAGCAAGCTTTGCAGCTCGACTGTTCTTGTAGTTGTGTGTTCCTCCCATGTACTGAAGGGGAAGAAATAAAAATACAAGATTTGGCATGTTTCAATAAAATTAAACAATAATGACATCCATATATTTAACAATTATTCCATGAATGTGCATTGGATATGAGCTTTTAGATAGTGGGCGATGTGCTAAGCACCGAATCGGCTATCAAAACCTCATATCCAACAAGCGGGAGAGGAATAATTGTTTTATTACATGTTAATACCAGATAAAAATATCCTGAATTCTGTTTTCCAACAAGTCAAGTTTTCAGTCATGTTAAGGGGAAATTTTCCGTGCTGAAATTGTCAGTTTCCGTATTTGGACAAGTTGCAGTATATAAGATTTATACCGTGAGTAGAGAGCCAATGAATCAAATTACCAGAGTTTCAATATCTAGTGCTTGGCATTTTTAAAATAATGATGTATATCCAACTGAGTTTTAAAGAAGGTTTTACATGTAAAGTTGGCTTCATCACATTTTAGTCACATGTAGGTCCTAGCTGTAACAACGCCTCCTCCCTCCTCCAATTGCTTTCAGAACCTGGAATAGGCTACAATAAATTATTCATAAAAAATCTCAACTTTTTTAGGACTACCAAAGGACATTTCCTCTTTAATTGTGTAATTATAATACAGTTAAACCTGTGTGTAAGAACTGACTGTACATGTAGTGAATTAAGAACCTAGAGCCTCTCATTTTGACTTTTAATAACCAAAAAACTAAGAACCTATTCAGGCTGGCAAACTAAAACAGGTTCTTATATGGAAAACTAAATGTTGGATCATAAAAAAACTTTTAGAAAAAAATCATTTTACAGTGTATTTTGTGTTTTTTTTATATTTTCTGCCAGAAACATTTACAATCAATTTTTTTCTATCAAAGCATTAGTAGTAGTCATAGTGCCGCCATGCCCATTTTGGTTGGGCAACAATAAAACATATCTAAACAAGTTATTTTTTATAAAGAACCTTCTAAGAGCCTAATCAACCTCTATTATCAACAAATACCCAAAAATATATAAGGACCTAATTTAAGCGTGAAAAAGAAAAATCTAGGTTCTTACATGCTGATTTTTACTGACAGTATGTGTTTGTTAGTTGAATTAGGCCAGAACTGACACTTGAAGTTCCCATAAAACTACTGTAAAAAAGCTCATAAAACAGATGCAAATCATAAAAAAGGCAAGGTTTTAACTTTGATTTTTTGACCGTAAGGATTATTCTGATTGCTTCAAACATCAGTGATGAAATATACATGTAGGGCTTGAAGTGTATTTTTTTTATGAAAAAAAGCATTGCAATCAGAACAGGCATACCAAAGATGCAATAGTTTGAAGTTAGGTGTTTTGAACAAAAGTTAGCCAAACCTAGCTGATATTTTAAGGACGGGGCAGGTCTTCCAAACTTCAGTCAGATATATAACTATACGTATGTGTGCAAGGAGGTTATTTCTGGGGTTGCAGAGTGCTCGGCAAAAGAGAGCAATACAAAAATAATCGTGCCGAAGCATTCTTTCAAGGTTTAGTTGAATACTTTACCATAAATGGAGTGTGATGTCCTAACGCCAGCAGTCTGAGCCCCAAGCCATGGAGAATATTTATCATTCCTATGATAATACAAATATATCTACTGGTTATTTTTCAGTTTATAAACTCTTCAATTTTCCCCAATTTTTTTTCTATAAAAATTGTAATTTCCTCATATTTGACTGACTGTGCACATTCGTACTTTATTTGCTCTTGTTATATAATCTGATGCAAAATTATTTTCATGTATCTCATGATAGTGGGTTCATTTTTTTTCTCAAGTTTTTTTTTCTTTTATTTTTTCTTTTATTTTCAATACCAGTAATGAGAGCTGTTTGCCCTTATTTTCATCTTCGTAATTAAATTTAATAGTTTTTTTTAAAAAATGTCTGTAAAAACATGTGTATAAATTTAAAATACTTTTCAAGCATAATCAGTAGGTAGAAAAATTGTCTGGATTCTTGAAACTGAAAGGATTCCATACAAAAATGTAATGATACGGTACCTAGTTTTCGCTTTCAATTCACAGTTAAATAATTATGAAATTACAAAAATACATATATGATATTTACATATTATATCCTTATATCCCGATGAAACCTTCTTCTATAATTTAAAGAATGAAAGAGGAAGCAAAGTTTGCGCGTCAACGCTCGAATGGAAAGCAAACTCATTCCCAGAGCTTCAATCGTATTGGTTGAGAAACCGTCCACTCCCCCAACACGCCCCTGGTCAAACAACGTGCAAGAAACAGCATGAACGAAAAACTCGAGCGCGCGACAGAAGAACTCAAGAAACCCGAAGAAATCACTTACCCGCCACACCAGCAAACTTTCCAAAAGCACAAACTCTTTGCCCCTTGCTATCCACCATTTTCTCGTAGTCTATAATTCGAACATTCTATAAATCAAAAGACTGCAAGAGTTAATACATTCACCAGCACTGCGTTGAAACGCAGTCACAATCAGACAGAAATCACAATAGAAATGGCGGTCATTTGTAACCGGAAATTTGACGCGATTTCTCGAGATATTTCCCCCCTGAACACTACATGAATTTTGCAATTAATAAATTGAAAGCCTGGGTACTTTTCTGTTTTACAGAGATTTTGATTGCCGGACTAAAGTCAAGTTTAGACAGCTTCTTGTTATGTCATATGCTATGGTTTGATTTTCTAACTTCGTACACGTGTAAAAATCACAAAAATTTGTGTTACACTACAGTCGTAAAACACGCATGAATACACTGATCTAAAGTAAAACTTCTCCGTATCTCTTTCATTTAGTCCTATTTTTCGTTCTACGGTACACTGCTCTCGTGTGATTGAAGAAAGTTTCGAAACATTTGACGATTTTTCCCCAGCTGACGAGTTTTAATTGTCGTCTGAACCTCGACAGACAACAGCTGTAGAGTGTAGCAGATCGAAGGTAAATTACAGAATGACTATTTTAAAACAAAAGAAGTTTTGAAAAAACACATTACTACCTACTTTTTCTAACATTGCATCTAGTAAAGGCATATTTGCTTCTTGTGCCTTGATCGTATGCGAAAAAAACGCATACGTCTTGTTCGGGAGTAGTAAATCTATCGGGACTGCCTTCACTCCGATAATCAGTGACGCTGGCGAAAGGTCTTCAGTTATTGCAGCGCCAGCTCGCTCATATTCGTCCATGGTATATGCTCGTCTTGTTGAGGGCTGTACAAGAACATTTATCCCTTTGCTTATCAGGTCAGCGACGTGTGCAGGCGAAATAGGCGCCCTTCGTTCCCATACATTTATGTCTTCTCTGCGAATGGCCATGGTTCTGTCGTTCGTTTGGTTCGAAGCTGCTTTCGAACAGTGAAGTAAAAGTTTTCTGGTATGTAATCCATTGTATGCATTGCGGCACAGTCGAGATCTGCCTACTCTCCACATGTTATAAACACAAAATATATATTTTTTAATTTCCCTCGCCGACTTTGGCAGCTCGAATTTCTTGCTCCAGTTAAGATATCTAGCGCAGTGAAATTCAAATTTAAGTTAATTTATGATCATATTTTAAGACATGCCACTAATGCGAACTCGTCACCCAACAAGATGGCGGCAAACTGATTTCAGTCCTAGTCCCCTGATCGGAAGTCATCCAGTTCGAGCACGTTTTTCGCCTCTATGGCAAGTGATGGCAAGTAGGTAAAGTGGCTCAAAATAAGAGAGTTTGTATGAAAATTCTACGTCAAATATTTTTTGAACTGAAAATCGTTAGTGTTACGAGAGAGAAACTGAATGTCAAAATTTTAGTTGTGTAGTCGCACATCAGTTGATTTTATTTTCCGGTTGCGCCTGCGAAAAACCACTGACAACAGACAAATGTATGGAAAAATTCAAATTAATAATAAATTGTGACTAGCATAGTTGCCAAGTCCCACGCATTGCGCGTGGGACCCACTCTTTTCAATGTAACCTCACGCCTGTCCCACGCATAGGAAAAATCCCACGCATTTGTTCCATTTCTCACGCATTTTCAAAAAGTACAATTCAAATTATGATCATT
>JAOBRG010376555.1:0-11453 GCA_027574985.1 Umimayanthus nakama
GTGCGTCTATCGAGATTTAGATGCACGCTCGCGCCATACAAAAAGCGCGCGAAAAATTACCAGCTATGTTCTAATAAATTTTCGAAAAGGTTTTGAAAATGGACTAAGGCTGGGTTTTCGCGTTCTTTATCTAGCTAGATAACCTATCAATCTGTGGCAGAAACGAAACTAATCCCAATATCAGACATTTCCTTTCATGTTCAAGCAATAGAATTGGGTGCTATTTTTGGACCATTTTGTACTATGAATGACATGTAACAATGTATGACAAATCAGACTGTGGTAAACCAAGATGTCTGAACTAGCTATACACTTCATAAAACATAAGATAACTGAAACAATCTACAAGTTAGAATTTCTGATTTCCGGAAGGGATGCTGCTAGAGGCGCTTTGAGGTGCAAGAACGCGAGGGCTCAGTGTTACTTCTACAGACCTTCCAACCTCTGAAACTCAAAAACCTTGAGGTTTGGAAAATGAATAGGAAAAAACCTTGAGATTTGGGTCTCAAACCTTGAGACTTACATAAAAGCTCCAAAATGAAGAAAATACTTGGGCCCTGACCACACGTAAGGGCCCCGACCACACGTAAGGGCCCTGACCACACGTAAGGGCCCTGACCACACGTAAGGGCCCTGACCACACGTAAGGGGCCTAATCACACGTAAGGGCCCTGACCACACGTGTCCGTTTTCTGATTTGAAAACGCAACTACGGATTTCTTCCACACGTATTACTATACGGTGAAAACGATAACCGAAAAAGCAACTTTTTGAAAACGCTCTCCAGTGTGGAACTTCTTGAAAATGTTGTTTAACCGTTTTCGTGTAGACATGAAAAAAACCCAAAGATTTTCGAAAACACTGACGTCACACTTTCAGTTCCAGGCGAAAACGAAACTAATACGATACCGTGTGGAAGCGAATTTTTTTTGAAAGCGGAAGTAAAAAGTTGCGTTTTCAAATGAAAACGGATACGTGTGATGAGGGCCTTCGTTTTGTTCATCACGGCATAATTTGGTTGCTTAGAATTTGTAAATTTCGGACTGATTTTAATCACTTCTCAATCATATCGGCTCATCCTGAGATTTAGAGGTAAAACCGTGAGAACGTGAGATGACACCCGAAACCGTGATAAGGTGTGCTTCTATAGTCTGTTATTAGAAAAAGGAAGATCGAGTCATGGTCGATCCCAAAGAATCACGAATTACAAACAGTCTCGTACTTGTACTTGCTGGTTACTAAAATTTCCTGGCACGTGATCCCCAAAAAGATTTACGGGGGCTATTATTGTATTAACTTGGTTCCAGTCACACCAGCCGTGACCAGTGTCAGAGAATTTTTCATTTTCCCCGTCTGGGCCCACTTCTTTTGTAGGGCTATCTCTAAAATGGTGTCATTTGGGATATTCAGTTTACAGCACTTCAACTCAACACATTTAAGCCACTACACGCTTTTCTTTTATAAGAACCAGTAACTTTCGGCTCAGCCTGGGCTGTTCTTAATTTTTTGGCGATTTCAGCCTCAAATTGCTCTTAAATTGTTCTAATTTTCTAGAAATTCCGGTCGGAACAATAAAACGACGCTAAGAAACACATGTTTGCTATCATTTCATATTGCTGTACTGATGCGAAAAGTTTGACACTGTGTACATTTTCCACGAACGTCACGAGCTTGCTTATCACTCTTTTAGCGCTCTATTACCCAGCTAATTCTAACAGATCTTTTGTACGTGTATGTCTCATTCTGTGTACAAGAATTTAATAAACTTTCTTAAATTTTTCTGATCAAAATTTCAGCCTGGTTGGTGTTCTTAGCTTGTTCTTAATTTTTGGGCAGATCTCAGCAGGGTGTCCTTATAAAGTTTATTCTTATAAAAAAAAGCGTGTATACATGCATCCTTATTATTGATGTGCGGCTAGACCTTACGGTTAGTTATCTTCATTCATTTAGGTGTTCATTAACCGCTATATTCCCTCTTTTATACCCAGGACAACTGCTCCCATGTACATGGCCTATAGTTGTAGCTCAGTCAAGTGGCAGTGCAACGACGTTGAGCTGCTCCGAGGGACCAGATATTTTTTTCTTTCTCCGTGCGGTTCCATTTCCTCTCTTAGGCTGTCGCTCAGAAGATTTCCATTTGGTATATTAACATAGCATTTCCTTATCACATCCAAACAGCTTTATATTGCTACCATTTGCATATGTCGCATGTGTGTTCTGTGAGCTGTTTCAAAACTAACTACTTATTAACCGAGATTGAGGTCTTTTTACGGAAAATACTAAACTAGGCCTTGCTTTATATATAGACCACCTTCGAATCACGCTTCAATTCCCGCGAAAAATAACCTGCAGGCGGGGCTCCATGCCAATTTTTCGTACCTTTGCTGTATTTTGTCACAAGGAGCCTGGCTCGACTTCGACAGAATGTTATTCGCGGGAACTGAAGCGTAACTCGAAAGTGGTTTATTGACCAATCGAGAAGCAACGTCATCGCATCGAGGCTGATGTTTTGAATTCCCATAAAGACCGAACGTTCGAAGGCAATAACTATAATTGACTATATGGCATTTTTTTAAGAACGATAGTAACACTATGCAAGCGAAAATTATTTACCTTCGACCCCATATCCGGTTCTACGTGCGCGTAGGTCAGCTTTGATCATTTTAAAACAATAACCTGTATCAAATACCCGTGGGCGGTCGTTAAGCCTGCTTCACACTAGCGACGTAAGCGCAATAGCAATCGCAATACAAAAAATCTAGTGTGAAGCGAGAAAAAGTAATCGCAAACGCAAGCGTAAAAAAAATGGAAAATTTTGTTTTTCTTGTGCTTGTCTTGAACTAGCGATTGCGCTTGTGTCAGAAATCTTCTAGTGTGAAGCGACAAAACGTAAGCGCAAAACATGAATCACATTGCTTGCGTCGCTTGTATTCTAGTGTGAAGGTCCTTGCGCTTGTGCTTACGTCGCTAGTGTGAAGCAGGCTTATGGGAAATGGGAAATGTCTCTTTCCGGCTCCAACACAAAAAGAAGCAAGTGAGTAAATTGATTCTGAGGTACAGACTGTATGACTACTCGCAGTCAACGGAAAATCGAGACCGGGCGCTAAAGAACCAATCATTAGATGTTCCAATTATCTGTGCCAGGAAGCAAAACAAAATATTGACCGATTATCGCTATGGAGTATGGTTTACTCAATGTATTGATCTGTGATGGTTGTCATCAACAGGAACGAATGTTGAGGCCAGAGAACGAGAATGATGATAACAAGACAACATTTTACCAGTTTGGTCCCATTTTGCCTTCCATAGAAATATGAGCTTTAGCAAGACCTCTAAGTTTTAAAATGTTTTCGAAGGTGTTAACAGAGGTTTTCAATGCAATGGAATGCCATCCCCTTTGACTATTCAAAAAATAAACAAGTTGAACCTTTGACGACCAAGCTATTTACTGTAACATATTAACTGAAGGGGTGGAGTTTACTTGGACTCCAGTGGATTTTTCCAAGGGCCGCACATAAAAGATCAAGCTTTTGCATTCAAGCTGCTTTTGGTCAGCTAAGAACTTTCCATAACAACAACACTGTTTCAATTACAAAATGTTACTATGGCAACAGTCGTTTCACAACTTGTCCGCCCTCTTGGAATTTTCAAAAAAAATATTTTTCACAAAACTGCAGCAAGTTTTTCTGAATTTAGTAAAAACAACTGCTTGCAGCCTCAAATAGGAATACAAATAAGAATAGAGTCTAAAAAACTTTCCCCAGAACTGGAGAACTTTAATTTGCACAATCAGTTATGCATGAGTTATAAATGGTGACGTCATCCATTTAGCGTCAAAAGATGCGCAGGTACACAAAGTTTCACTTTGTTAGCTTGAAATCTTCAAATTTTAGGTTGGAAAAATTTATGGAGAGTGTCCTTTTGACCCCATCCGCACCCCCTGGAGGTTCGAGAATTGATAACTGTAGTATGCATCCAGCACTATATGTTTTATACGCAAAATATCTTGCTGTAAACCTGTAGAAGATATCGAACCGACGTTAAATAAAGAATCAAGAGCAAAAAAACGGAAATATGGTTTTAAGTTACAATTGAAATTAAACAAGGGAATTTAGATAAAAGGGACTGCGGCTTACAACTTACGGTTTATGATCATATCATTTATTCTGTAGGTTGAGGAAATATAAAGTTTTTGAAATAAGATGCGAATTGCGACAGATTTTTTTCTATTTGGTTTAAAATAACACTGATACAAAAAGAAATTTTTCAGTCTAGAAATAAATGGAATTAGCGTTTGAAAGCTTCGGCTGCGCACCAACGTACCTAAAATAAAGGTGAGATTCCCCCCCCCCCGAATCCTGCCCCGCTCTTTGTTCAGATGGCCTAAGCTTGAGTATTTGAAGGAGTTACGTTCAAACGACAGGCTTACGTTGACCTAGAGCTTTTAAAACTTCTTTTTCGGGGGTTTAAGGTGAACTATTTGTGGTCAATTATTCCTGACCACTTTTGCCTTAATTGCATCATTCATTTCCCCAAATTTCGCTTAGTTCGTTTTTCTTTTATTATTTCTTCGTTATTCATCATTCCTTGAGGATTTCACACAGTAACTATTTTTTCCGTATCAATTTTGGAGCGTTACTCATTATTCATCTTAAACCCCCGATTCTTTTCACCAGTTCAAGTCCAAGTTTTGTTTAAATATGGCAAACGTCTGCCTTTTATAGAACGAATATTTTTAATATCGTACAAGTAAGTGCAGTATCAAGTTGATATAAGTGCGGTGACAGCTTTGTGTTCTTTTAAACAGAAATCTGTAAATAAAAAGAGTGAAAGGGAGAGGGAGGCAAATACATATTTTAAGAGGTTAGAGGTTAAATAGATACTGTTCTTTCTAAGCAACGACAGGAGAAAAAATTGGTTGCTCATCAGACTGAGGTATTTACTTCCTTTAAAACTAAAAGCTTGTAAATGATAACTATGTTGGCAATGTCAGCTATCTGAAAGCTGCTCTTGTAAGATTATAGATCTCTGACAACAGACAGCAAATATACTTTAATAGCAGCACTCCTTACCAAGTTGGAGCTATTTATGGATGATAAAACAGATGTTGCCTTTTGGTATTTGCGAAGAACGAAAGCTAATACACGCTTTTTTCTTTATAAGAACACCCAGGCTGAGATTTGGCCAAAATTTTTAGCAAATGTATGAGAAAAATTAAGAACTAACCCATGCTCAGCCAAAATTTACTGGTTCTTACAAAAAAATGGCTTGTAAACAAACGTAGCTTTCCAGTGTGACCGAATCTCATCCTAATTGCCAGGATTGGTTTTACGCAAGTTCTACTGGTGGAACACTTTACTCTGTCTGCCTAATACTACTAACAAACGTTTACCCAGCTCATAATTGATGCAAGGAAACTCTGCTGCATTCTGCTGTTGAAACATGATGCCAATTCATAAAATTCGTTTGAGTAGCAAGGGGATGTTACCAGCTATAACGTTTTATGTGTAAGCGATGTGAAACTCATCGAAAACAATTACAGTACAGAGTAATGTCAATTAGCTAATTATTTCTGATGCAATTTTAATGGGCACGAGATCTGGGAGTAAAGAAACTCGGGTAAGTGTATTGGCAGGGGGGGGTGGGGGATAATGTATTTTCCTCCTATTTGGCGGTTCAAGCTTAAGCTCGAGCTTTTTTTATTCACTATAATTCCATTTACTGACTCAACTCAAACTCTGCTCAAATTTCTGCCTGAACGCTTTTTATAATGTATTTTTGCTTGATTCTATTCCTTTTCCTGTTTACTTGTTCATAATGTGAACTCGACCTTGGTAGAAGGTTGCGTTGACCACAACACTTAAGAAGCTTTTAAAACCGGATCACGTGGGCGTTGCTCCTCTTGAGGGCCATAATGCCAGTTATATATAGCCGTGGAACACAACGGTATTAGCAATTTGACAAGAACTAGAACTACATCAGAAACGTATCTTTTAAGATCCTCTAATACCAGAAAAAGTGGAGGTAACGTCGCATGTCACTTGCATAATCAATACGATAAAAAAACCCATCGCAGATACGCAGACATAGAGTTAAAAGAGTTATATATCACTGCAATGTATTCTGGCGTTAGACGCAAATTTTAATTTAACGGTTTCAATTACATTTTCCTTGCCTTTAATAAAGTTTTTTGAGTAACTTTGCTCACATCATGGGCATAGTGGGTGGCTCCTCAGGGACGGATCCAGGATTTTGAAAACGGAGGGGCACCAACGAGCGCCGAAAGCGCGAGCATTCTAGGGGGTCCGGGGGCAAGCTCCCCCAGAAAAAAAAATCCAAAGGGGGGGGGGGGGGCACAGGCCCCCTTGGATCCGCCACTGCTCCTCCCAAAATGGTATGCAATTGGTCTAGCTAGGGTTTAAAGGAGCTGAAACCAATACAGAAGTGCACATATTGTAGATATCGAATTGATGATCAGTTTCTGATTTGCATTTTATTTCAGCAATATCTGTGCTGTTTCCATAGAATGCCAAAAACTTAACCTTTTAGAGATTTTGGATAAACGCGCTGGCCGTACTTTTTCCTACATTTTTTTTAACAAGAATTAGACACGTTCTGCCGAGGTTCGCTGTTGTTCAGGCGACTTCAGCTTCAGAGTGTTCATGTGTTCTAACTTTGTTCGTGTTTCTGTGACTGCTTTAATTAGAGTGTTCACTTCATTGTTTAATTTCTCAATTAGGTCATTTATTTCCGTCTTTGCCTTCAGAGAACTCTCCTAGCAGAGAATATTTTAAACAACAATCTCAGCCATATCTTCAAGCTGCTCGCAGTGCTCCCCTTTTGATAAAACCGCTAGTTGTTTAATTAATTAAAATTAATTATTTAATTAATTAATTAAGCAAAAAATCAAATTAAAGCAACGACACTAAGTGAACATGGAGTTGTGCAAACATTCTATTCTGTGCTTCTGGTCCTTTTCTCGTCCCTGGAAAAAAAACGCATGGAACGGTAATTAGCTGTATATGTTCACCTGCAGAAAACAAAACATACAGGGGGGGAGGGGGTGAAATCACCATATTCTAGACCCTAAAATCTGCGATGTGACGATCAATGGCCCAAAATCTCCGAGTAAATTAAGAAAACTCTGATGGTCCACCAATTTACAGCGAAAACCGTACTCTTTTCCCACTGAGCTTCTCAGACAAAACAGTGTACCATATTTTCTCGATTTAACTCCTAGCCATGATTAAACGCCTATCTCGTTTAAACGCTGGCTCGACAAGGCTGAAATTTCAATAAACGCCGTTTAACAAGTTTTTGTTCAACCCTTCACAGTCTCCAAGCTCCCATATACTCTAACGAGAATAACTCAAGGACATTGTGATCTTAACTCAAGGCATTCGGTGCATGTGCCTTGATAGAGCTTCCAGATGGTACATCCAATCTGACTGGTGGAGGGCAATGCGCAGGTGCTTGAGCTACATGTTTCCCGGATGAAGCTGCGTTCAACGTGCGGCAGAACTTTGAAACGAGGGCGCTGATCGAGGACAAACCTGGAATTTGTCATTTGCTATTTGGCAATTCACCCAAAAACCCAATAATACATTTCCAGCTGTACCTTGAGTTTTCTTCTTTCTTCATAGCGGGGATCATCGGTTGGAAGTTCAAACCGGCAAACTGGACACGAATTGGTCTGAATATGAAGAAATTAATATAAATTCTTGACGAAAATTTGGAATTCTACGGATGAATCACTAAAATTCTCAGTCAAGCAAAATAGAAATGTAATGGTTTTCTTTGTATTCGCTCTGTTGTATTTCTAATTCTTCGGAAACGCATCGACTCACAAAGACACCTACACGAGTCGAATATCCAGTTTTGGCTGATATGCTGTTAGCATTAAAAAGTAGTATGTTATTGTTTTGAGGCACGCAATCACCCCCTCCACCCAAGGAACCAAAAAGTCCGCAGAATGGGATCGCAAAAGATTTAAAATGATACAACAGAGCGCGTTGGTAGTAGCATTGACAGTGTCAATGCACTTCCAGCAGTTTCAGGAGCTTAAACTTAAATTTTTTTTTCCGCGGGAAACTTGCAAGGTCTATCATTCTAACACCATCCATATAGTCCCAGTTCTTGAGGTATGCATCACCCTCCCCTCCTTCCCCCCCGAAAAATCATGGCTGGGGGCCTGGTTTTAAAGGTACTAAAATAATTCCTTTCTGTGTTAAATAATCTTAAGAGCATGCATAGCTATGTACAAAATTTATCGGACTGACTCAGCAACTCACCTTTTGTAACCATGGTAGAATGCATCCCGAGTGGAACATGTGTTGACATGGAAGCTGTTTGGCTTTATCGTTCATCTGCACATCCCAATATACAGTACAAGTATAATGTTATACAACTTCTAGCTACTGCTGAATGGGGAACTGCACATAGCAATAGAAAATTTGCGTATAACTATTTCTTCATCTAGTAAGTAAGTACACTGATTTAAGTAAGAGAATGAGTAAGTAACCTCGTAAGTATGTATGTATTCATGTACGAATGTATGTACGTATGTATGTATGTGTGTTTTCATGTATGTATTCATGTATGTACGTATGTATGTATGTGTGTATGTATGTATGTATGTATGTACGTAGGTATGTATGTAGGTAGGTAAGTGTGTATGCATGTATGTAGGAGGTAGGTAGGAAGGTAGGTAGGTATGTATGCATGTATGTAGGAGGTAGGTAGGTATGTATGCATGTATGTAGTCGGTAGGTAGGTATGTATGTATGTTTATTATATACACAAGGAATTTCGAAATTCGCTAGGACGGTTTTTATCTTCAGCTATTGTTTTATAAACTTGCTAAATTTGGCGGTACGAGGTTAAAAACTGGGGGAGCATTGACCCCTTGTGTTGTCGTAGTTATAGCAATAACATGTCTCGAGAAATTCACTCCTAAAGTACGCCACACTTCAAACAATTTCACTTCCGGTAAAAACTCTCGTTCGTCATATCTCGCAAACTATTAGACGTATTGAAAAACATTTTTTCTTACTAGAAGCTCATTTAATGTATTTTTATTTTCTGCAAAAGTCTCAATTTCGAAATTTTGAACCGTTTCAAAGTGAATGGTAACCTTAAGGGATCGGTGCACTGCATACAGTATAGGGCGTTCACTAGCGCTGGGCTCTCCATAGTATACCTTTCCCAATGGTTTTTCCCTTGTACGCAGCTGGTCAAAAATAAGAGAGTAACGGCCTTCACGACACAAGCACTCCCACAACAAGCGCCAGTCCTCGTGTTTTGTATATACATGTAGAGAATAATGAAAAAAAACCCGTTCAATTGTCTAGGAGCAGGCATAGCTCGGTTGGTTTAATAGCGTGTAGCCTTCAGAGCTAGCGAAAGTTCCCCTGATGGATCCACGATGAGTTATACCCGTAAAACGGATCACTGACACGGAGGAACCGGGTTAAAGTGCACATCAAGAACCACAAGTTTATCTGAGGTAGATACTGTCACGTGTTACCCTCGTTAAAGAAGGTCGTTTTACCGTTTACGTATTTTTCGTTTATTTACTACAGTGGAGTTTTATTCCTCACTGAAGAGAAGAATCTGAAGGTAAGGTAAACAGCTCTGGCCTGAACTTTTGACAGAAAACAAAAGAAACAAGACAAAATTCTTACCTCGTATTCCCCTAAACAGACGGGACAGCTTGCCGTTGACGCCTTTGCTGGAATTTAATAAAATAGTTGAAACAATTTAGGCCGGTGCCCCTTTTTATTGTTGTATCTTTTCATCATCACTATCATCATATCAATAAAAACAACAACAACGATTAACTAATAATAATAATAACTTTATTATTTAATTTGTTATTTGGGGTACAGTATAAAACTACCGACTGTCTACTGATGTATGCTGTGTCTGTTTACTGATATTTCAGAATAAGTCGGACAAAAACGTCCTTTCCGTTTTCTCTTTCAGATGCTGTGCTTCAGCAAACTAATTTACAAAACACATAATCTTTTCAATAAAAAAATCTATTAAAAAGCTGAGACTCAAAAAAACCAAAAAGTTAAGAACATGCGGAGGCTGGAAATACAACCTACTGTATTTAGTGGAGGTGATTTGCTGTTAAGTTAAAAAATAAAGTCTGGTACTTCACCTTGTGCATTAGCATCTAATGGTTACTCAAAATGTTGATTAACAACTTAAGGCAACTAGTGTTTATTGTCCATCAATATCACCATCAGCATCATTATCATCATTATTGTTATCAATACCAGCATTCAAACGAAGCTAAATAATATATAATTAAACACACAAAGCCAGTCATCAGCTATGCAGCAGCAAACTTTATCAAATTTAAAAATTCTGATGACAGCTTCCCATAAGGGGCTTTTCAGTGCCATGTCACAAACAATAAACCATACATGTAAATCATGAGGGGCAAAATCCCAAACTGGCCAAAAGGTTGACCAGAGGGCTATTTATACCAGCATGGCCGGCGACAAGAAGACTTGTACTCTGGACCTTCGAGTTGTAATTCAGTGCTCCAAACAGCTTGGCCAAACTGCTTTCCGCCCTTAAACACTGACTATTCCAAAACATTAGTCTCAATTGTCATAGATTTGATGATTACAGTAGCTAATTACTGTAGTTACAACAGAGTTTTTTCATTGATAATAATCATTAAGGATCATTAGTCTTATCAACAGCAATAAAGCAACTCTCTGTCGTACCTGTGTGTTTTTCATCAATTGTAATGCTGGCAAGAGATTCTACGGCTTCTTTGGATGCTGGGGGTGCTTCCAACTCGTCAAACTGACTGTGATAAGATATACAGGCACATCCTCTTTTAATGCTGTGAATAATTCAGTCTTAACCAAATCTATTAATGTCTATAGACATTCTCTAGACAACTTAATTAATAAATAGTTCTCTTAAATTTAATACAATTATCCATTTAAGTGGTTCATGTACACAGTATACAGACGTTCGAATCCCATTGGGGTCAGAGATTTTTCTCTATCTCTATGTGGGTCTATTAATTTTCCTTTCTAGAGCTTTTACTCAGAAATTAGTACTTGAGATATTTACTAGAGAACTTCAACCACTACATGTATACAGGGCCGTAGCAGCGGCAAAACCTTACTGGCTACCCCATCACTCATGTATAGACAGCCTGCACTTACATGTACAGTAAGGTGTCTACATGTAGTCAAATTTAAAAGTAAAAAAAGTTTATCAAAGTTCTGCTGATTCTTATCCAAATGGCTCATAGCCTGCTGATACACTAGATACTTATGATATAATGAAAGTACAGTCAGGCATTTATAACTATAAGAAGCTGTTTATCTGAATGATCAGGACTCTTCTATACTAATTACATCCTTTCTTACTTGTGTATCCAAGACTAGTTTGCCTAAAGGAGAGGAGTGTGGTGATGGTTT
>JAOBRG010376566.1:0-11696 GCA_027574985.1 Umimayanthus nakama
ACTTGCACTTTATTGGCAACCGGTTTCGGTTTTACAACCTTTGTCAAGCCTGTGCTAACTCATTATAAGATGTTTAATTAAATTACTATTAAATATTAAAAAAAAAAAAAAAAATTTCCGTGTATCAGTCGAGTGCGATTTTTAGACGTGAATTTTTGGTGTTAAAAGGTCGACTTATACACGGCAAAATATGGTATTTCTTACTTACTTCAAGATCAAAATAGACAGTATTCATAATCAAAACAAAACAGGATTGATCTGAAACAAAAATAAAAGGCTCTTAAGACATGGGATTTTAGACTCTCAACTATTCTTGAAAGTGAGACAAAAACATTCAACAAATTGGTCAAATGGATAGTTTAGTATCCAAAAGTTTTCATTTGACTTATTTTATGGAGGGAAAAAATGTTTTACAGGCATCTTGGTGCCATAGAGGTTGAGTGGCCATGTGCGAGTGCAGAGAGTGAAAACTGCATCTAGCCCCCTTAAAGAGTAAAATGTTCACAATGATACCATTAGAAAATAATTGGCCTTTTATTTCAAAGTTTAAGTTTCAGCAGGATAAGTCAGCAAGTGAATGGCTTTGAGAAATTAAACATGTTAGATCATTATACTTACGACAATTTTCTTCATCAGAGAAGTCGCCACAGTCATTGTCAAGGTCACATACCCATCCCTTCGTGATACATTTCTTATTTTTGCACATATACTCATCACTCTTACACGTCAGGTTCCCTGGAAGAATTGGCTCTTGTTACACAAAGAGAAAAAACAAAAAAACAAACAAACAAAATCAATGCAAAGGCAGAAAATGAGGAAAGTTTTTAATCTTGGAACCTTGTGAATAATGAGGCAAAGAGCATGGAACTAAAAATTTGTTTTAGATGCATGATTATATTTTGAAATCTGTTATTTATTACACTTGAACAGGATTTCAATATCTTTAAAGTAATTAAACTGAAATTACAGTAAAGTTAAATTTATATGCAGTTCATTTTTAAAACCTTTAAAAAAGATTAAACAGCAGTAGGTGAAATACCTTGAGACATTACTGGTAGTTACTTATAAATTATCAAGAACAAAATGACTATATTTGACTCTAGTTTAACAGCTTACATGCATCAAAGTTACTTAAAAAAGTAAAATATATTATTGAAGTGTTTTCTGCAACACTACAAATTTTTTTCCAAAAGGTTTTGTGTAAAGCTGAATATGTTTTACAAGAGTGATAGGCCCAGATGTCAAAGATTGATGGACTGTGAGAAAAGCAGTACTTCAATAGTGGGTTAATAATTTATAATGTGGCTGGAAAAATGGTCATGTAGTGTCTGCATATTAATAATTATCTTAAAGTTAAGTATGCCTAATTATCAACTTTCTGAATAAGTTGCCTTCTGGTGACCTTTTAGCGCCATACTGATTGGGTTTAGTTTGAAAAACTTTTATTCACAATTATAATGGTTTATATTATTACACCAAAATCTTTACTTGTGATTTCCTAAAATTTATGATGCCATGATTACCTGGGTGGATAAACCCTCGTGTTTCAGTTTCTGATAATCAAATTCAAACAAGTTCATTTCAATCTCAACGTCACTTTACTTATGCTAATTTCCCTTGTTAACAATCACACCAGGTTAAAAAACTGAAGACTTGTCGAATTAAGTACTGCAAAATGCAGCAGCAGTAATTTATTTTGAGTAAATAGGGAGACAAAAACAAATTGCATCAGCAAAGTGGATTATTTCAAAAATGGTTAAGGTTTTGTGGCTACAAAGTGATTATGTAAGTAAAAAAATATTTAAAATTATTCAAAACGACATTGGATTTTGATATTATTTGGCAAAATCTTAAGTGTTATTTTGACACTGAGCTTTTAGTTTTTTAAAAAGCAAAACTTGAACAATGTTTTCACAAAATTTAATGGATTTTGTTGGCCTTTATCCACCTTGGACCAAGATCAAATAACTGTCCTTTTGTGTCTGTGACAGGCACACACTACTTACGACAGTTCCGCTCGTCAGTACCATCACCACAGTCATCCTCATGGTCACAAAGCCATCGATTTGGTATACAGCGACCAATGCCACACTTAAACTCATTGCTAGCACAAGTTCTCATGGCTAAAAGATAAAAGCACAGAAAGAGATAAGCTCCTTTCTTGAAAATGGTTCACCTACTTTTCTGTGAAATACCACATACTGCTAACTTGGAATGTTTGGACCACATATACAAATCTGGTTTCAGGCTCCTGCAAATACTCCAGATGCATGTTTTTTGTTTAATTTCACAAAAAAAGAAGCAGTGATTGCCCACTTTTGTGTGCAAAGGTTAGCTGGTCAAATTTATGTCATTTTTTCATTTTGAACAGTCAAAGAAAGGTTTTTAATAACACATGTTTTAGCAGTACCAAGTGAAAATTTTTTAAGTAAATAGTAACTCCTTGAAGACTGCAACCGTTCGCTGCGTGCTACACTTCAAAATCCAGTAAGGATTGATAAGAAAAATTTCTTCTCAATTTGCAGAAGAACTACCTGGAAAAAATACCAATTTAAGTCTCAAATAAAAAATAATTTAAAGCAGGAATATTTACTGGCTGAAACTCTAGAAAAATGATTTAATGGGGATGACGAGATGGTTGTTAGACCTGTATGTAACAGGGTTCGATTTTTTTATTATTTTGTTTTTGTAGTATTCAGATCAACAGTGTTGTAAGCCAAGGAAGTTAAAAAAAATCTGCCCTTATGTAGCTAAAAATACCAGCTGTAGGGAGGATTAAAACAGAAAATCACAGCTCTACCAAACATACCACAGTCCATAGGCTCATCGGCGCCATTATTACAGTCCACGCCTCTGTCACAAACCCATCTCTTTGGAATGCAGTGACCATTGCCACAGGCAAATTGCGTAACTGGATTACATGTCACTGAAGCTATAAACAAAGCACAGAATTTAAAAAAAAAACACTTTTGTAAATTAATATCTTTTCTTTAGTACTACCGTACTTCTGGGAGTTTGAATGTTACCCGTTTATTCAAGTCTTAGGGCTACATGAGGTAGCAGACTACACGTAATTGGAATACTTGAACATCTTGGGGATTAACATGATTCTTTGACACATAAAATATCACGCACGAAATACAGTCTGATAAAAGAGTGTAAATTTTGACCAAACTTTGTAGCCCTCACTGTGAATGAAACACTTCCAAGATTTTAGATACTTCTTTTGTGACAGAAGTTTCACTGTTCGAAAAAAAATATTTTAGACTATTGAACATGTAATAATATGTGTACACACAGTGAGTTTGAAGAGCACAGGAGAGTTGATACATAAGCTCACCTCTCAGCATTCACAAAGCTAAAGCATGGTCCATTTCTTTTGGAATGCTGCCATTTGATTCAACAAAAATATATTTGCAAACTATATTGACCAAACAGACATGCATCTACCTGAGTAAATACCTCTATGCTCACACCATACAGTGTATATCAAGCATGCAACAAATTGTCAAGTATGATTTAATGCCATCCATTGTAATATTAGACTAAATTGTGAGGGTAACAAGTTTTGTGATGGAACTTTTTTCCAACTCTGTGTTAACCATTCCAGTCAACACAGATAACCTGCGGTAGTTTACTTTTTTTTATTCTATAGTTTTTGATGACAAATTAACTGCATAAGAAAAAAGTTTTACATCCATGGATTAATTTTGCCACCCAGTGAAAAATTCCATATACTTTTTTCTTCTTGTTAATGCAGTGAGACTTTGCTTTGTGTTTCTTAAATTTTTTTTAATACATTCTTGCAAGCTTCAGAATGATGTAGATTTCTTAGCGATGATCACACTGAAAGATACAGTCTCTTGTAAGAATTAAGGCAATCTTTATTTATGCTTTATTTATGAAAGATGTCTGTCAGACAAAATTTTATACTGATCTGTGCTAATGAATACTAATAACAAAATTAGCTTGTACTAAACGACACGCTTAAAGACACTGGTGTAATTACAATGCAGGTGACTTTTGACTCTCAAAATCTTTAGCCTTTGGGTAAGAATTCAATTTTTCATACAATATCACTCGTCAAACTTTGTGTTAGACTCTTCACTTAAGTTGACAGCCCATATTTCTGCTGGTCATAATTTATAACTGTTATTATTGTTCAATTAAGAGTAGCACATCGATAAAGAGAACCCTTTCTACAACTCTTGTTGTTGTTATTGTCAAAATAAATCCTAATCTTTTTCTGAAATAGTACAGGTATGAGTAATAACTAACAGCGTGTAACAAAATAGTATGCAAGTTAATGACTCCAAAGAAAGTTTTGACAATTAGCATAAATTACCAGTGGAGGATATAAACTAGCAAAACTGGACATGCAAGAATTGTGGACAAGGTTCGATGCTTTTATTTTCAAGCAAAGAATGACCCAAGAATGATCTAAGTCCTCATGACCAAAGTTTACATACTTTCAATAACGCTGCTAAGCTTTTCATTTTCTATGTTGGAGTATCAACTATTCTGAACACCTGGTCTTGTCTGAACCTGCTTTCATCCCTTCGTTTCTGTACAATTCTTTTCAGGACCTATCTGAAGGTGATTGGCACCAGAGGGATCCAGGAAGCAGTTCAATACAAGAAAATTGGAAGGCAGTGGAAAAAATATTCTTCATACTGGATACAATCATGGACATCATTTGCAGATGTAGTCTTAACCCTTGTCGTATTTGACAAACAAGGAAAAAAATAACCAATAAACTTTCTAGTATGGCTTCCTGATCCATCTTACATTGTGTAAGTTGGTTGGCGTATTTCTGATGCATGTCTGATTTCAGTGTTCTTATGGCTTATTTACAAGTGGAAAGATGTATGTGCCCATTTTTTTAAAAACCCAAAATTTTAATTGTATATAAAAAACCAGTGCTTTAATTTGAGAGCAAAAATGTCCCATTTTCAAATATTTTTGTTCAAAAAATACCAAATAATAGATCAACCAAACCGGAAACAATAGAGTAGATATCGCAAAGCAAACATGGAATAATAGAGGATGCCTTATTCAAAGTCATTGGATCTCACGAAGGGATATGTCTGTTTCCAAACAAGCGTGAGAATCGATCTAGACATTTGGAAAGACATCCACGACTAAATATTCCTACAACAGCCAATAAAAAAGCTCTACAAATCGCAGTCATGCTTTCCCGTCGTCTTGATCTTGTATGCAAATGCAGTCAACCGAAACGGAATGTGTGCGTTAACAAAATCAAACTTTTACTACTGAATGAAATTTCTTAAAAATTACAGTAGATATTAACTGCTGCATCTCTGGCTCTAAAACTCACAGGAAAATATGAAAACACACTCTGTATTCAGTTTTTGTGTAGCAAAAATCATTCTATGATTGTTCCGATATGTTTTAAAGCCATTACAACTTCAACTTGCTGGGGTATAGAACATGTCTGCTCGTGGTTTGAGAGCAACTTCACTACCGATCCTTCTCCTTTCAAAACTTGACTACACTCCGTTGTTAAAATTTCAGCTACAATTGCTGTTCGAATTCCTTTGGTTTCTTTCCATAGTTATCATTTTAAAACTTACGCGGATCAAACACACACGACGTTGTAAATTTCCCGTGTCGATTTCATTCATTTGGGAGAGACAGCGACGCGACGCGCCATTGTAATTGTGGGAGCAAGCTTGTTCAAATTTACTCAAAAAGCCATTTTTTCCCCTTTTCTTTAACAATCTGTAGGCAATACTTTGGAGTCTCCGTGAGTGTCTGTAAGGCGAAATTTGATCACACTTTTGTAAATGAAGAACTGTCCTATCGGAGTCGGCATAGGCTATAAACAAAACATTGGTTGAACGACCATGTCTGGTTACAGATTGCCCCACCATTAGGATGTCGCATCGAGAATCGTTTCAACGCTCGAGTTCTGTTGTTCAAAATCAATAGAAAGGAATACTTACGACAGTTAGTTTCGTCAGAATTGTCACCACAGTCATCGTCCTGGTCACATCTCCAAAGTGAAGGAATACACGTTAGATTTGCACAAACGAACACATCTGTATCGTCGCAAGAAACACCTATGACAGCAAACAGAGTCAAATTGGTGAACCTGTAAAACTTATGCTGTCTCAATATAATCTAAACTGTACTCGCTTTCTTCTTCTCTGCAAAACGCCTAGTAAGTTATTTTGTAATAGAGCAGTGTAAGATCTTAAGGGATTTAGTCGAATTTCAGCAAGCACAACAACAGGTATTAGCATAAGCGGAAAAACACAACACGTAGTACGCGAAGGACAGCCATTGTACTCGTACTCGCTACACACGCGTTTATTGTACCGTTGAAGGAAAAAACAGCTTTCTAAAGTTATTTTCTCTTTTCAATACCTAATTTGTTCTATCCTAACTTTACTTAAGTGAACAAATTAGGCGAGGAATAGATGAAACACGATACTCGCCTAATTTTAGGTAACAAAGACAATGCGACTACACGATTCACATGACTTTCCACGCTACGTGTTTGATATTTACCTTCTGTTTCGACGAAATATGCAACTAAAAGTATCACCGAAACCCAAAACAAGTACGTTCCTAATCGGCGCATTTCGTTGATCCACTTCGGGAAACACGTAGCCTAAGAACAAGACCAAAACATCACGTTACAATTCCAACTGTGTTGTATAGAGTTTCTCACCACTGACGTTTTCTGTTGTTATGTATTTGAGTGCGCGGGAAAGTTTTCAGTTCCAAACCGGCTTCGATGTTGACGAAATGGCGAAAATAGCCCGAAGGCTCATCACGTGCCGTCGAAAACCAATCGCATTGCCCGATTAACAAGCGAAACATAATCGGAATTCCCTCGGGAGTGTTCGAGAATTTGTACTATGCAATCCCATTGTTTCGGGTTTGTTTGAGTGTAGGATCAATGTAAACAGACATTTGGCAGCAATAACTAAACTATGATGCAGGAACCTTGAGAAATTTATTTCAGTAATTTCTGCATTCAAGAAGAAAAGTAGTATCTACTAAAAGGCAAAAAAATCCCGCGTATTCCGAGAGTTTTGAGCCTATTCTACTGAGCATTCGTATTTGCAACCCGCAACCGGTTTGCATCGGTTCATTTTTCTGTATTTTAAAACAAATGCGAAAAACGGATATATCTGGAAAACATATGTTTATAGCTAACATAAATCCAACAAATAGCACACTTTCAAAAAATTAAAAACTATAATAAACCATGATGAAACTCGCAAAAAGTATCACATGACAGTCATCCATGGACATTTTCCAATCTTTGGACTTGGACTCGAAGTTTGGAAGCAGCTCGCTTTTGATTCGAACATGACTTAGCAAAATATCGTTATTTGCCCGGTATAAGAACATTACGTTTGAAACTAAGCCGGTCTGGAAGAAAACTGGACTTTTACCACGACTAGTGTCAGACGTATTTGCAGTACAGCAGCTGATTCCTGCCTACACGCTTTTTTTGTTTAAAGAACAAGTAACTTTCGGCTTAGCCTGGGCTGTTCTTAATTTTTTGGCGGTTTCAGCCTAAAATGTTCTTAAATTGTTCTTATTTCCTGATATTTTTAAACAGTGGATTAGTTGCCCGGAACAGTACATTTAAAATGGCACTAAGAAACATGTGTTTGAAACTGTCAACACAGCACTCGCGAACGTGACGAGCTTGCTTGTCACTCTTCCAGCGTCCGATGTCGATGACCAAGCTAAACTCTGCCAAGTGCTGTTTTCATCTACATTTCAATCTGTGTACAGGGATTAAATAAGTTTCTTAAGTTTTTCTTATCAAAATTTCAGCCTGGTGATTGTTCTTAGCTTGTTCTTAATTTTTTTGGCAATTCTCAGCCTAGGTGTTCTTAAATCACGCAGAGCAAAACTTTGCACATTGGACGTCAACCCTGGTCACTTGTCAAATTGAAAAGCAACTTTACTGAACGGTACCGTTCGACTGTTCCCCTCTCGTTACGATATGCGATGTTTGTTAAATCAATAAATGTGCAACTTTGAAGAGTTAGTTTGGTTCATTCAACAAAAACACAATACGAGTGTACAACAATTTACAACTTTGCAAGCTTTTTTATTCAAGATCAGTTGAACAGACTTTAATTTAAAAATTCACCGTTCGCAACTCGTTCTGTCCTCATTGGCCAATCATGATGAAATAACCTGTGTATTTTTAGCACTCTCCCAGCGAATGCGTGGCCGGTGCTCCAACTGAAGTGCTCATTCATTCCCGTTTTCGGATATCCGTTTTTCCATTGTTTTTATGCAGACAGGTCACCACACAACACGCAGTGCTTGGCACATGTCAAAAGCGTGCTCAATGTGACAGGTACCAACAAGTGAGCAACGGCCGATTTTTTTCTGTTATGTCTAAATCTAAATCATACCAATGTTCACACAGAAATTGGGCAATAAAATTCACTGTGAATCTAAACGATGACTTTTTCAGGCCTGGAAATTCAAAGACTTTTCATGACCGTATCAGCCGTATTAGTATTTCCTCCCTGGTATGCAGTTTACGCGATTAGCAGTTTATAATCGAACTTATTGGTTGTGGCTGGTTGTGTTAATTGTCGTCAAGTTGAAATTCCGGATGGAGTTTGGACTGAAACGATTTCAGAGGGGGTGAATTTGCGGACTGTTGTACGTTTTTATAAAGTTAAATAAAGTTTAAAAGTTTAAAAAGTGAAGCGAGAGTCGTTAACATTCGCAGGTACCATTTACTGACAGATGTACATGGCCTCTAGTGGTAGCAGTGATTTTGTAAACTTAAAATGGACTTAAGTCACCATTAATTATCAAATGGACGGCGACCACTGTACATTTAGGTCATTTTGTAATGTTCCCCCCGAGTACAAGACGTCGCTAAAATCGTTAAAAATATATTGACCCTACTCCAAAAGAAGTATAACTTAATAGAATAGAAAACAAGCCGCTTTGCTGTAATGCGGTTTTCGACAAAAGGCAGGAAACCATCAGCGGTTGTTCAGAGTCACGAAAAACTACTTTGTGAATCTTTACAGAAAGAAAGCAAACAAACGTCTAGCAGATTGGAAACCCTGTGCTTGTACCTTGCATAAAAATAATTTGCGAAATACGACTACATTTAATTCACGTCCGATGATCACGTCACTAGTTAATGCAAAAAAGTGGCAAGATCAGCTTTATACCCCGGAAGATTGTGGTATGTATCGTATTCGTGACCGTTGCCAAGCCACATACCACCTAGAATGAGATCGTCTGGTTTATCACTTCCGGTACTATCGAATTAAAAATGTCGACAAAAATCATCGAAAGAATAATGTTTTAAATTCTTAAGTCAAACTAAAATTTTAATTCTAGTCGAACTAAAATTCGATGAAATATTACACTAAAAATATACATAAAGGTTGATTTTCAGCAAGTCGAAACATAGTGTTAACGTTAATTCGATTATACCAAAACCTATCAAGAGAACGTGATAGTTCGAATTAAAAATTTATTTTGTTTAACGACTATTTTTACGAATTTTGCGGTGGTACCTAGCAGTGCTTGTAGGCAAAATTAACCCTAACAAACAGAGTCTATTCATTAGGCATACATGAATTCAGTCAAATCAAAACTTATGTTTGTCACGACTTGAATGAATTGAAACAGCCGAATCAACTCACCTCGTTTTTGCAGTCACTGAGTCAGCGATGAGCCCTCTTGTCTATGGCATACGTTTAGAAACAGAACGATTTTGAAATCACAACCAGTATTTAAAATCTCTGTTCATTTGCCAGCACGACTCTCCTGTCACGATGTTCAGTGTGCCTGTAAATGAATTGTACGAGAGTTCTAATTTCGTAATCTTTCGCAACTTTCTCAACGGATACACATGCACAGATAGCCAATATTTCTTCACTCGAAGATCTGCGTACCAGTACAGTACTTATATGTTGGCACGTATTTCGGCCAACTGGACAAGCTCGTTGACGCAATAGAACATTCCTGAAATGTGAGTCAATTTCTTACCCACTACGTTATACCCTACCTACCCTGACAAGTCTCAAATGCACGAGTTACGTGTCGAGTGACAGAATCAGGGATATAACAAAATACGGTACTTTATACGACTTGTTTTTAATAACAGTGTTAGGCGTCCAGCGTGACGAAGAATGTCTACCGTTTCAGATAACGGTTATCTTGTAACCTTATAATAAAAGCAAGATTTCCTGCCACAGTTAGATTCATGTTTACCTCTCTGGTCAACTGTAATTTTCCCGTACCGTTTTCGTTGCTTTGTCCTTGCAATTACAAATCCCTCCCGTGAGTGAGAGCTTTCGAGTTCCGCCGTGTCTATAAACTACGGAAGTCCGTGGCCTTCCTGCCCGCTTCAGTTTCCGATCCTTCAACGCGAAAATGCAACACGCACGACAGTGTTCTGCCATGCAGTGCTCAAACGCTAGTGAAGCGAGAGTCAGCCAACCATGTGCTTGTAAAATATGCAAAAACTTGTTTGACTAACAATAGCAAAATGACAAGCGCCCTTTCAATTTTGGTTTTTAAAAAAAGGAAGGCATACCTCCGAGCGGATGAAGAAACTTGCACTTTGCTCATTCATTCTGTGCCTTTCAGTTTCACAGTATGTTTTTCAAAATACTGGTTCACGCACTGTCGGCACATTTTTTTTAAAACACAGTACAACTGGGAAATTTAAATATTCTGCAAAAAATGAATTTTAAAAAAATCTGAAAGAACGGCAACCCGCATTTGTATAAACGGCTGTGTTTTAAACACGAAATTAGCCCGGCTTTAGCTTTTTGATTTTGGAACAAAGCACAAAATTAACTATGACCTCTCGAGCCAAAAAGACATTGAAGTTTACATTTTTGAAAAATTAAAAAGAACAGGGGACACTATTGAAATGGTGTGCATTCTGTGCATTGTTACTGCTGTAGTTTAAGATAAGGAAATTATCATCGGATTTGAAAATAAATCAAGTGGTGAGAGAATTTGATCGGTTTAAAATTAAAATACTTTGCTCAAACTTGTTTATTAACACTGAGACAAACAACAACGGGCAATATCTCGTGATATGTGGACGATATACTATTGCTAACCTAATTACTCGATTGTACATGTAACTGAAAGTCTTTTTCGTTCTAAAACTTAAAGTACGGAATTTCACTAACTTCAAGTATCAGTTTTGGTGTAAGTTTAAGTTTCTGTGTTGAAAAATTGAAGGGCTCGCCTAGTGTACTGTCAAAATGTGCCGTTTATACACGTATAAAATATGCTTCATCAGATCCGTAATATGAGTCTGGTCTGCGGTCGTGTGGGGAATAAAGAGAAAGAATCTTCCCCATTTTCTGTCTTGACCCGTAATCATTGTAAGGCTGTACAAACCGAATGAAGTAAAGCCAGAAGAGGACCATAACTTTTTTTCCGATTACAAAGATAGTTATAATAGACAAATCTAGATTTATTTCTGGTTTTTTAAAGTCCTTGCCTAAGTTTGATTTTCTCAGGCAAGGGCCAACCGAGACAATGATAACCTAAAGATACAACCGCCCACTTCTTTTACACACTAAATGACGTTGTTGCGGGGAGCCAAAGATCGTCACCAACCCGAGTGACCGCGCGACACCTCTCTCCCACGCACCGCGCGTGGGAGAACAGCCGCTAAAGAAAATTTGTACTTTTAA